>JBCJKH010012016.1:0-32791 GCA_039877255.1 Loriculus beryllinus
GCTTTGGGGGGAGGTGTGTGAATGTGGCTGAGTGAGGTGCTTATAAAGGCAACTGGGGTGGTGCTATGGCCTTGATGTTCATATGCCCATTTGATAGCAGCTGGGGAGATTGGGACGCACGAGCAGCTGCTGGGCAGACTGAGTGTTTGGGCCCAGCTGCTGAAGGGATCCATACTGTGCGTGCATGTATTTATAGTCTTGCTATTCACCTCCCCCTTGCTCAGTGAAACTGGGAGCAGGATAAGGCCACTGATGGTACCTGAGTTCATGTGAGTGCTCTGTGTGTTTGTTTGTTGATCTGTATGGATGGCCACACATATTTATGTATATATGTGCATATATGTGCCTAATGTAAATGCAGCCTCACTACTGATGGGACCTGGGGCACAGAGCTGCAGATGCCTCACCTCACCCATTCATCAGAGCCAGCACAATGTATTCCCCACACAGGTACCAGATTGCTGATACATAAGAAAATCCGTGGATGATGCATGGATGAGGACAGTGTTTTAGAGGGTTTAGATTCTGGAGACTAAGGTACAAAAAAATAACTTATGCACTGTTAGTTTAGTTTATTCCCCTCCATAGAAATACTTGGAACTGCATCCCCCATCCAGCAACTTTTGCCATCCATACAGAATGTGGAACTCCAGCAAGCAAGGCAGAGCACTGATACTTTTTCTTTAAGCCCTACATATACTTTTGCATCCAGATTAGGGAGAGAGGGTACAGGCTGAAAACCAGTAACATTTGGCTGTATTCCACTGTAATATCCAGGAACATTGTGGGTAGCCAGGAGGCAAATACTGAGTGAGTTCTTTGATCATAAAAACTATCTGGTGCAAGACAATCCTTTTGATAATGTATGAACCATGAAGAAATAAAACATTGAGAACAGCACGGCACTCAAGCATCTTGCAAGGGGGGGAACTGAGATTAAATTCTGTCTTCTCCTCAGGTAACATACCTCATAATGTCATCCGTGGAAGCTCAGTGCCGGATGAATATGAAATATGTCTTCTGACACAAGTCTTGCCTTCTGACTGTTTCAGCCTGTATAGCCTATTTTGGTAACCTTATTTGAGGGTTTTTTTTTTACTTTGGGTCTTCTTCCAGAGAACCCTTACTGACTATGGGCTGTCACCACCTTGAATTTTAGACTCTTGAATTAAATTATCGGAGTGGAAAGCCGATACACTTTACATTTCCAAAAGTCTTAATGTTGACTACATGGGGGAAGAGAAAGAAACAAGTTTCGAATTTCAAGGGTTGAAGTGCTTTAAGCATAGAGTCAGGAAAGAGGAGAACTAGACTTGTCAATGCTGGTTTGCCTATCAGACTGCCCATCTTTTATGGCAACTCAGTGATCAGCTGTGTCAGGCTGTCTGGGAACAACTTAGAATGTCCTGACTTATTTTTTAAAAAAGGTTGTGAAACCAATTTGGATGATGTAGAGCTGGATAATGTCACAATGGGGTGATGCTGTTCTTCAAAATAACACAGGATACGTTGGAGACAAAAATGTTTTCAACATTCTTAGAAGAAAGAACATACTGAAGAGTCCTAATGAAAACAGTAACATATGTTTTCTTGCCAAACAAGGACTCCTCTGTGATGCCACTAAGCCAAATGGGCTGAAGACAGATTGTTAAGCACAGAGGATGACAGTCACTTTATTTAATAACTTGGCTCACTGACAGAACTGGATCTTGATATTTCATAGTGGCTGAAAAAATGACAAATTCAGGAGAGAGGTTTTCTAAAATATATCATAGAAACATTGGCTCTTGTAGTTGAAGATGTAATTCTTAAAAAATTTAAACCACTTTCCAGAAGTTATGGTCAAATGGACAAAAAGCTTTAAAACCAACAGCAACAGCATTTTATGTAGCAAATGAATGATGATGCAGACAGAACTTGATGAAGAGCTCATGAGGAGTGCACAATAAGCCAGAGGTATTAAAGCCAAAAGTTAAAAGTGTAGTAACAGGTTTAGAGCTGTGAATCGACCGCACTTGTAAACAAAGAATGAAGATTCCACTAGTAGGGTAAGAATAGAGCAAACAAAATGCAGTAAGACATATTACAGTTTAATATACATATTTTTATGTAGCTATTTTAGAGGTAATACTTTTCTAAAGGAATGTTCGTTATTTACAAAATAAAAAATAAAATGGAAAAATCCTATTATGTCCCAAGATCAAAAAATATTAGTAAGTCAACAAGCACCTATATCTTGTCTCCAACAAACTAAATTTTTTGTTAAAGAAAACTTATTTAGGTTTTAGAGAATTATCTTTCAAAGAGAACAGTAAATATTTGTTGCAACAGAAAAAGACTAAAATGGTCCCTTTAATACATGGCATGGTAGTTCAAAAGGAACATTTTAACTTTTTTAATGATTTATATAGCAATTTTTCAAGGCCCAATTTCATCAACAGAAGTCCTATCTTTTATGAAAATGCTGTTTCGTTTGATGTATCAATCAGATGAAAGCTTGCATCTACTCTGTGAAAAAATCCATGTAAGAAGCTGAAAGCTGAAGATACATAAAATATCAAGGCTTCCAGGAAAATAACAAAAAAATAATATTGTGAATAGGAACAGGTGATAACACCAATTCAAGCCATTCAAATAATCCATTATACACATCTATTTCAAAATCATTGATTTTACAGGGCCTGATATTCAATCCAGATCTTAAAAGAAAGGCTGAAATTTGATTGAAAATATTTAGAAACATTCATAACATCACCTAACATGAGAAATATGTGTTCATGACATTTTTTTGTCTATAGCTCCAATTTCAGCTACAACTGACTGATTACTTAGCTTCATCTGCTTCAAGCTGTCACAATACAGAAAGAGACCTGAAGTCCATTCAGAAATATTTCTGTTTATTCAGCCAAACTGGATTTCAGCTTTTTTCTGAAGTGGTGAAGTTGACAGAAATTGTTTTAGAGATACTGGCAGCATATGCAGTAAATGAGAAATATTTGAGTGCTCTCTGCTGCATTAAAACATGGCTTTTATCCACAATGAGATAATCGTGACTCATGTGGTATATGATTTTATTCCTACAAAGTATAGCCCTATTCTAGACATTACAGATTTTGCAGAAGGGCTCACATTTGAGCAAACAGAAGTGAAAATTGATGTTTGGATCTTTACTGAAGTTGTAAACCATCTTTTATATTTGTTTTAAGGAATAACAATCTCTTTATCTTATTGTTTTGGTTTGATTTTACTTTGTAACTTGACTCCATTTTGAAACAATAAAAATCAGTCTTTTAGCCTTGACCTTAAGTTTTTAATTCATTAGTTCATCTGCTACTGTGGGGCAGGGGAAGGGAAAAGGATGGAAGACTGCAGAAGAAAAAGTCAGTGAAATGTCTTTCGAGATGGCAGTCAATTCTACTCAAGTATTATGTTTTGTGGTCCTTGGTGGAATCTTCATATTTTAATTAACAATCTCTTTTCAAAATCTAACATAAATCTGCATTGACCTGAATTTAAGAGGCACATCTCACACAGTACGTCTGAAAGAAGGGACAATAAATATTGTTGCAATCATTATTTTGCTAAGCATTTGCAATAACTGTATTTTTTAAAAAAATCAATAAATAAAAAATTTGGTTACTTATTTATATGTTATTTGTCTCTTAACACCAGGCAATGTAACTTGGACAAAACCATGTTATTATACAAGCTGTAGAAAAAAGTGATGAAGTAATACAGCAGTCTTACCTCCAGGTAAACAGGCTATGTATGTAAAAATAAAAGGTGGAAGTTATGCCATTTCTGGGAGGGTCTCTACTACTCTTTCTTTTCTGTCTCGCATGACCATGTAGGTTCTAGTGCCCAAAATACCTTATTGCAGGTAGGAACCTGCTAAATAAGCAAGCCAGTCTACTGAGGGATTCTGTTATGAAGGACACAAGCAGTGGCTCATCTCCGCAGCAATGCTAGCGACCGGCTGTCACGCCCGCGACTCAGTCGCCAATACTGAGGACACGCTGGGCAGCCGTTGTGTCACTTCCCGAGGTGGCTCGTTTGGCTATTCAAGGCCAGGTGAGAGGAAGCCTGGGGTGGCATGGTTTAGTGTGAGGTGTCCCTGCTTACAGCAGGGGGGTTGGAACTAGATGATCTTAAGGTCCCTTCCAACTCAAACTATTTTATGATCTATGATTCTATGACACAGCTATGTGGAAGATTCATGATTGCAGTGAAGACAATATCTTATCATATCTTGTTTGCTGGGTACAAAGGTGGTAGAGCTCATCTGAGCTCTGGGAAGATCTCACCAGTTACAGATGGTGTCAGTCGATGAAGACTATCAGAACATTGAAGTGGCTTCTGAGCAGGAAGTGACTGAAACTGTTTGACACCCCTCAGTTTCAAAAGGAATGTGATAGAGGTCTCTGGAATCATAAAAGTAATGGATAAAATGAATAGGAATGGTTATTCACTATTTCCCATTATATAAAAGCTATGAAATGCCAAACTTAATACACTATCATTGAAACATATCATTATGATGCTGAAACGAGAATTCAGTGAGGATATAAATCAGTTTATGTATACATGAAAAGGGCAGAAAACGATTAATGATCTTTTTCTAGATACATATTTAGATTGTTTCTTATTTTAGAATAAAAACCTTTCAAAACATTCCACTAGCTTTTGAATATTAGATTAAATAGAATAATACATACATGCAGCACTTTTCTATAGCTATGTGACTTTTCTCAGTGGAGATGTTGACTGTGCTATGAAAGTCCTAGACAATCGCAAAGACAACACACAAAGAGAAAAGTATGTATGCCATTCAGTCAATCCACCTTCATCAAGGAGTACGCTTAAGTTACAACACTTGGATTGAAATCCACAGTGTTCAACCACTCATAATGTGAGAGTATTTGGTGATGGTTTTATCTATTTATATAGGTGAAAGTCTGTTTACACAACAGAATTATGAACAGTGTGAAACTGTTTGCATCTAAGGTTGTGTTTTAGAATCATTTCTACTCAAGAGCTAAATAAAGTAGAAGAGCAATATTATGAATCTTTGGTAAGCAGTTAATGCAGCTGCTTATTTCACAATGAGAAAGTAAAGTGCCATATAAGCTGTATGCAAAGTTTTACTTGGGGAGGTCAATATATTATTCTGCACTTTCAGAGACTGATGATCTGATAAAATTTCAGTAATCTTGGCATAAATTATGTAATACATGATTCACATAAATTGCTATTAATATATTTGCTGAGTTACTTGCAATTTGTCAAAAGCTATTTCCACTTTTAGTTTAAATACTGTTCAAAAGAGATATGATGAAAGTAGTCATTTTGTCTCTATATGTGGGGGAGTAAATGTCAATTACCTTTTCTTTCTACAGCTGCACAATCAGAGAAAATTTTGCTGTTATAAGAATGCTTCCTTTTCAATCTCTCCTGGTTACCGGCTATGAATGAAACAAAATCTTTTAAATTCTACATTAACTGAACTCCTAGAAATAATTTTTATTATATTTATTATAGAAAAAACTATTAATGGTACTTGATATATAGAAGGGAAGAAGGTCACAGGTAAAAAAGAAATATGAAAGTAGAAAAGAGAGTATTCATACGGACCTTATAGAAAGGAATAAGATAGATATGCTCTTTGTTAATCCTAAATTTGCATTCAAGATGTTACAGAACAGAATTAATCAGCATTGCTTCCATGAACAGAGAAACTCTGTGTAGCAGTTCTTATGAAACAGAGTTTAGTACTAAAAAATGCGAAAGATTTCTTTGTAAACATGAGTACTTCACATTAAACCAAAGAAAATCTTTTATATTGGTTCATATAAAGGTGCAAGAAAATTAATGGTCCCTAGCTACATGTTATTAGTATTGGCTTCTTGATCTGATAGTCTGAACAAAAGTGGCTAGTAATCAAATTCTTTTAAATCAGGGCCACTCATCACACTAACCTCATGGCCATATCTCAGTGCAACTGAGTTTCAGCAAATATGCCATAGGGTGTAAAATATCCTGTTAGAGCACTGGAAACAAAACTCACTGGACTTCAGATTTTCACTACGTTTTGAAATAGGGCTGTGAACAAAAAATAAAATTACCTATGTGCATAAGTTTGACTAAAAAATATTGTGATTCTTTCTTAAATACATGTATATCACAGCTGACGAACATATATATGGGTTATCTCTATAATCATGTGCATGATCTTATCTGAATCATGTGATGAGTATCACACTTCGCTGAGAATTATTTTTCTTCCATATAGCAGTTTTTTGTTTCCAGATCTGCATAATGTAAGACAAAAGACGAGATGCATATGATTTCATTCTAAAAAGTGGTCCTCTCACAGTGACATATTATTTTCCTGTTCTTTTTCCTTGTCCAATATAAACAAGAATTTTGGCATGCAATTAAATAAAAGTTTTCCCTATCTCTTTTGATTAATGTTGACCATGAAGTTTTATGCATAAAATCTAATTAGAGTGTTGATTTCATTTACTATCTTTGGAAAAAATGTTTCATTACTATGCTAATAGAAATAGCTCTTGTTTCCATGTTGTCCTGATAGACAATAATATGTAGCCACTAGAAGTCAGATTCCTTTCCAATTTATATCCTGTGTAGTCCTTTCAAGTCTCTGAAGTTACACAACATAATTTGGCTAATAGTGGCTCTATAATAGTTTACAACTGAGTTTTCATCATTAGCATAAACCAGTACATAATGTATACAACTCAGTCTTGTACGTAAGATTCTGAAAAAACAAATTATGCTTTGCAATCATTTATTAGAGTTGGCTGGTAAACAGTGTAAAGTTTGTTTTGTTTTGTTTTCTTTTTTATCATAACAGTTATTAAGAACTAATGCAGGTGAGTCAGCACGGTTTGTATGAAATTATGCTATTGCTCCAGTTGGATCATATCTTAAATCAAGCAGTGACTAAATGGATAAAACCAACTCCTGACAATCATTTGATGTGGTGCAGGGAAAGCAAAATACCTTTTTTCTTTTATGTACAGAGTGAGGAAAAAGATAAAATGAAAAAGAAACATCACATTGCATATGTAGCTTTCACAGTCACAAAAATTACAATGCTATCAGCTAAAAGCACAATTCCTATTTGATTGTGCCATCTCACCACTGTAAGTCCTTCAGCAATTACCTTTCCAGTTAGCAAAACTTTTTCCTCAGCTGTCATCAACCAGGCCAGATGTCATCCATAATCTTTCTGATCATGTATGCTGCTTTAATACTCTAGCATTGGAATTTTCTTTTGTGTGTAAAGTTTGTTGAAATTTAGCCAAAACAACCAGTAAATAAATCTGTGTTATTGAGTGAAATAAAAAGTTTAATCTACCTAAAGTTCAGATATCCTTCAGTTACCACTCCACTGTAAAAAATCTTTTTTACTTTTAGATATGCTTAAATTATTATTATTTAGTACAGGGAAATTAGAACCACTATTCAAAAGACGAACAAAACAAAACCAGCACACTTAACTGCATTCATCCTAATCCTGTGACCAATTCATTGTTATGCTTAAACTGAGCTATTTCATTTCTTGAGGTCTTCTCCCCAGGGATCCTACTTCTCAAGCCATTTTCTCAGAGCCATGCTTGTATTTTGGAAAGAAATCTGCTGGGATAAGAATTGAGAAAATGAAATACAAGGCAGGGGATCAGAAAGTGTGAGTACGCATAAGAGAATAAAAAATGGAAGCAAAAGGAGATAAATAAAACAGTTGGATGAAAAAAACAACAAGAAAACACATGGCTATGGGCTAAAAAAGTTATTTCTTTGCCAACTCAAACTCCTGATGCCAATTACAGGATACAAATAAAAGCATTATTGCTCTTGGAAAGGAAAAGATCATTTATTAAAATTTCAATATTCCAACACGTAATTTATTTTTCATTATTTCAGGTTACATGCCAAGTAGATTCAGCTTTCACCTGCTACTTGCAACATTTTATTTCTTCTGAAATACCAGATGATACTTCTTGAAATTATGGAAAGGAAATCCTCTAAAACCAGATGTTTGTTGAATGACTTAACCATCCCATTTTTGAGAGCCTTGATGAAAATTAATTATTTTCCATAATTTGGAAAATTGATAAATTATATATGTCAAACACCAAGCCTGCTGGAAACTGCAAGAGAAGTGACAAAAGGTTTCTTTTTCAATATACAAGCTTTCAAGGTTTCAGCCAGTATGCTCTGTTCTGGGGTCATAGTAGCACACTGATCTAATCTAAAAATCTCTTGTGTATATTTTGGATCTGTTCCAGATTTTTGTTGCAGAGAGTGTAAAAGGTGACTAAGATGCTTTGACCATTCTGCCCAACGCAAAAGGAAAACATGCAGAGACACAGGCATTGTGCCATGTCTCCCCTGCAGTGCCTTAACTCTGTAAATTTTTTTAAGAAGACTCTCCTTGGTTTGCACAAGAAGAAGCACAACTTTCATTCCAAACTGCCCAGGAAGTTTTATAATACCGTGTGTATTCATTAATCACATATAGACCATATTTGGAGACAATATTGGAATGTTTGGGATGGAAATCCTTAGGATTATATAGAATCAGAAAATACCGAAGTAAGTAATGTTAATCAAAGACTCGATAACTGGATAAATCTATATTTTAGATTCCCCATATGCTGTCTGTGAATATTAAGGTTTGTTACCTGCTGCAGAGAAGCACGATGAAGGCTAAATTAGTAAAACATCTGGACGCATGCACAAATGGCTATTGATTTTATAAGCTCTTTCATGTACATAAGTTAAGGTGGAAAGCCCAAAATATATTAATTATCAAATATTAAAATGAAACAGAGTAGGCTTGCATAAACTGAAATAGTTCTCAGCCATTAAATAGTATAATCTTGGCTGTCCCTGTCCCTGCCATTCAGCAACAATTAAGCTTCCGTTTTTACCTCAGTGAATTACTCTCTTTTTGTAAAGAAAATACAACTCTAAAACAAGTATTGGAGATGGCAAATCACTATTACAAAGGTT
The DNA here is from genome assembly GCA_039877255.1 of Loriculus beryllinus. Classification (NCBI taxonomy): domain Eukaryota; kingdom Metazoa; phylum Chordata; class Aves; order Psittaciformes; family Psittacidae; genus Loriculus; species Loriculus beryllinus. The sequence goes on from JBCJKH010012016.1 coordinate 9,040, forward strand.
GGAAAAATAAGGTTATTAGTGTCCCTGGTCCAGCTGTAACAGTTATTTTTTCTCCTTCTTAATAGCTGGTGTAGTGCTGTGGTTTTGACTTTAGAGTAAGAACAACGCTGATAACACACCGACGTTTTTAGTTGTTTCTAAGTAAAGTTTACTGTGATCAAGGACTTCAGTCTCATGCTCTGACAGAGAGAAGGGACATGGGAAGCTGGGAGGAAGCAGAGACAGGACACCTGACCCAAACTAGCCAAAAGGGTATTCCATACCACAACGTGTCATGCTCAGTATATAAGCTGGGGTGAGTTACTCAGAAGGCCCAGATGGCTGCTCTAGTACGGCTGGGTATCAGTCAGTGGGTGGTGAGCAATTGTATTCGTTCCCTTTGTTGTTTCCTTTACCGTTATTATTATTGGTGGTAGCAGTAGTGATATGTGTTATACCCTAGTTAATGGACTGTTATCTCAACCCGTGGGACGTACATTCTTTCGATTTTCCTCCCCATCACTCTGGGGGCTGCAGGATAAGAACATGGGGGAGTGAGGGAGTGGCTGCGTGGTTCTGAGTTATCAGCTGGGCTTAAAACACAACAGTTAGTCTATGAAATTTCATTAAAAACGTGATTGTCAATTATCAGTTTCCACTTTAAAATTTCATCACAACTCTCTAAAATTAAATTTTAATTTTAATAATTTTTTGGCCTTAATTTAGAGATAATTTAGCCTATTGAGAATATATCTTAAGTGGAGTACAAGTTTCCTTCAGTAACTATGTATCTCACATTTCTTCCGGTTTCTAGCAAAGTTGAAAGTAGAGGAGTAAAGACAAATTAACATTGGAACTCTATCTGACGGCAGGTGATATCATAAATGCTATTAAAGATTTAGCAGAAGGGTGATGATGGACTACTGTCAAAAGATTTTTTTAGCTGTCAGACAATATAGTAGAGCGCTGCTACTGTTGTAATTAGGACAGAAATTAATTGACTGCTAGAGAAGCAAATAAGTCTTTAAAGTTTCCCAGGTCCATAGATACAATACATCTAATTTTGCTGTTTCAGTGCATGCCTGAAATGCAGAGGAAATAGTGAAAGACATGAACATAGCCTACCTCAAGAGAAAAATAGGAACCTCAGGTGCATTCGAGTGTCTGGGAATGGAAGCCAGCAGCATGTGAAAGCTTACATAGTGCAGCTCACAATCTAGCTGCTGTCTTAAATTTCCTGTGGAATATACACCAGTGTCAAAAGAGCAGTAAATCTGAAAGAAAGGTTGATGAGGTCTAAGTTTTTGACGTGTTAAAATAAACAACAAAGTAAACTTTAAAAGTCTCTCTCAATCCTACTCATTCCTTCCATGAAGAACTCAGCATTCCTACCAAACATTCTAACGAGTTATTTGGGTAAGCCTAGACCATTTATTTTTTTATTTATTTTTCTATACTTTCTATCAAATAGTTTAACCCCAGCCAGCAACTAAGGCCCATAGAGCCACTTGTTCACTCACCCCACAGTGGAATGGGGAAGAGAGTCAAAAGAGCAAAAGTGAGAAAACTCATGGATTGAGATGAAGACTATTTAATGCATAAAATAAAAGCTGTGCATGCAAAATAAAACAAGGAATTCATTCACTGCTTCCCATTGGCAGAGAGGTGTTCAGCCATCTCCAGGAAAGCAGGGATACATTATGCGTAATAGTTATTTTGGAACAAAAAAAGCCATAACTCTGAACATCCCCCACTTCCTCCTCCTTCCCTCAGTTCCTGGCTGTGTCCCCTCCCAAACTCTTGCGCACCCCCAGCTTACTCAAAGGTGAGATTGCTTAAGAGGCACAAAAGACCTTGGCTCTGTGTAAGCACTGCTCAGCTGTTCAGCAATAATGAAAATATCCCTGTATTATCAACATCGTTTCCAGCCCAATTCAAAGCATAACCCCATACTAACTACTATGAAGAAAATTATCCAACATAACACGTGTGAACTCACCTGTAACAGAGGAGTGGTTTTCAGTAAGTGTGGTTCTAGAATGCATCAACTTTGTTTTGACCTTGTCAACTCTAAGGCAGATTCTGGCATACAAAGCTTAAAGAAGATGAATAGGGTGACATACATGGAACAAAAAAATCAGGTAAGTGGCTAAGACCACCAATGAATGCAAAGTTGTCAAGTAAGAAATCAGTGAATCATTTTTTTCTACTCAGGAAATAGCAAACATATGAAAACTTTATAATGACATTTCCAGAAATATTTCATTACTGCTTACACAGAGACACACATAATCAGAATAAACCAGATTTTGATCTGAGTCTCATCACTGTCACTTTTCGAAAATTGGATTATTTCACTAGAATGAAGATTTATTTGTTTTATTGATTTATTGTGAGTCAAGTCTGTATGCAGGACAAGATCTGTGTGGTGTTATTAATGGAAAATATAGCTTTGTGTTACTTTCTTTTTTAAAAATAATTTTAGGAGTTATAAATAAAAATTCAGGCCTTATACTCAAATAAAAACTGAAGAAGATGATTTTATATTAAAATATGAAAAAAAACCTTTTCTTTTTTTTTTTTTTAAGAAACTTTTTAATTGCCCTTTTCTTAAAGACTTACATGGCCTTAATAAATCTGAAACCAGCGAAGAAGAATGAAGCAGCTGTTAGGAGTCTGAATAGAAACCAAACAGGCTCTTAAGAGCTTTATTGTTTTTGGTTCTGTTCTTAGAGATTTATTTTATTTTATCCCATGGCAGTTTAGGAAAGAACAAGAGGAAAACATTTGCTTATGAGAATGAAAACAAGCATCAAAATTGAAACAACTGAAATGAAAACAGTGTTATTGTTTCATTTCTCAAGGATATGTCTTCATGCAGAACATTGGACACCTGTCAAAGAGTAAAGAGATACTGATGAGATTCAGAGCCAGATTTTTAAAAAGATTGTTCCATGAGCCAATATAGCTTGATTTTCAACATTTCTGCTGCATGAGAGCTCTTCTTGAGTAAAGGCAGTAATAGAGTCTCTCTCCCATACCTGACTGCCTAATTCCATAAAAACCATGGGAAATTTTACAGTGTTTGAGACCTTAACCTCCTTGTCAAATTAATGGATAGATTCACAAGTTAGCCATATGAGAGAAGCTCTTTCTCACATGCAGAATTTGACCATGAGCTAAAAATCCTCTGTATCTTTGCATTAGCATAAAACCAAAGTACAGCACATTGCAACATAAGCAGCCAGACAAGACAATGAAATTTTGAAGGTGATCCTGGAGATCAAGTGCATTCAGAAAAGCACAATCACAAATATGTGTGCCTGTCTTCCCATATTTGTTATGAGATACGCAGAAGAGCTCCTGAGCACACAGTACAGACCCCAGTGGCAGTTTCATTGAAATATTAATATTAGTTAAAGAAAGCTTGATACTTTGGAAGAATTGCAGCTTGAATGATTGCATTCTATGTCACTAACCTTAGGAAAGATCAGATGCTTAGTCTGGCTGGTGAGCAGTATGTGACTTCCATAGCTCTAGTGATTTGCAGACTAGTGGAGTGGCTGCTTGGAAGCTGTTTTGTTAAGCTGCAATTTTTTCACTGCATTTACGAATTCTTTTAAAAATACAGCACAATTAGTAATTCTAATTATTTGTAACTAATATGTTAATAAATGCAAATAGCAGTGGAAATAACACAGGCAGAAGGTCTTGTAATGCAAAAGAACACATTCTGCTTAAAATAACCTTCTCCATATAAATTTATACACAGTAAATGTACCATGATTTCTAGATAGGGCTACAAAATACTTACCAAATAAGCCTTGGGGGCCTCGAACACAAATGAGTTTTTTTCTGGTTCTGCCACCTCTGTGCTATATGTTGGAGGAGGAAAAGTTGCATCAGGTAAGGGTAAAGCAATATGCTAGAGCCACAGAAAAGTCAATGTTCTGCTGGTGGAATCAGACTGAGTTTTATCTGAGGAGCAGGGCTAGATTTTGCTGCTATAATTTATGATATTTCCATGTGGACAGTGGCCAAAGATCTTAGCACCTGATGGCTGCCATTGACTATGGGCTAACTCAGCCGACATAATAAAAAGAGAGGGCCAGAAAGCGATAACTGATGCAACCTTGTACTGTAGTCATTCCTAACTAACAAATGTAATCGATACTAAATGGTCTGAAAGCATTTTACAATCCAATATAAATTTAGAGAAGCTAGGAAAAATAGGATTAGTAATGGAGTGAGGAACTGAGAAGTGTTTCTTTTTTGTAACAGAAAAGTGTATCAGCTGCAAAACCTATTCACAACACAGGAATGAAAGAGATGAAATAAAAAGTAAAGATTACTGTACCAACATATTCATCAGGTTGACATTACCTTAATACAGCAGGATATTCTTTCTCAATCAGAGTAGCTGATGTTGGCAACACTATAAAAGAAAGCTCTCAATTTATGTTATTTCATTTCGTTTGTATTTCTTTTGGAAATATGCATGCTGTATCCTGCCTAATTCAGTTTGCATTGATATGGCACAAAGATACAAACATTAAAAATCAATCCAAGCAACAACCAGATACAGCATATATTAATGGGCTCACCCTGGAGGAATACTCGACCAGAGATGATGCTGTGCTGAAAAATGATATGAACAAACTTACTAAAAAAGAAATCAAGCTATTTATATAATATTAATCCATTGACTTGAGAAGACTAAGCTTCCTGGGAGACTACCATTTGTTCTAATAAGTTTTATTTCAGCTGCTGAGCTAGTATGAAGCAGAAAGTTATTATGAGGGGATATATGCATTTGGAAAATATCAGCTTCTGCCTCAGGTAATTTACAGCTTGTTCACATCCTCTTTATTCTTGTTTATAGAAAAAGGATAGTCTACCTAATGAGTCAACTCCATTTTTTTGAGGACTGTTATTCTTCCCAGAAATTAAAGGGCAAATTTATTGGTATGTATGTGTATGAGACCACATTTAACCACATTCTTAAATGGATCTAGGCTGTTATAAATACACCAGGTACTTCAGTATAAGCATGTCATTATATGCGTCTCTTCTGACGCTGGTTTTCCTTTTCTGAAGTAGAATTGTCCTTGTTGCAAACTAAAATGAAACCATGAATATAGTTCCAGTTTTTTAATTATATGAACACTTTAGTCTTTTCATAAGAGCCTGAAAGGGAAAGGAAATGTCATGCTTGTTTTCCAGGTGTGGAGAGAATTGAAGTGTAGGAAGTTTAAAAGTGGGATAAGTCTCACATCACCTACGGGTTGGGAAGAGAATAGATTCAGAGCAGACCTGAGGATAAGGACTTGGGGGTGGTGGTCGATGAGAAAATGAACATGAGCCGACAGTGTGCACTTGCAGCCCAGAAAGCCAACCATATCCTGGGCTGAATCAAAAGGAGCGTGACCAGCATACCGAAGGAGGTGATCCTGCCCCTGTACTCTGCTCTCGTGAGACCTTACCTGGAGTATTGTGTGCAGTTCTGGTGTCCTCGACATAAAAAGGACATGGGAGAACATATGAAGACAGACTGAGAAAGTTGCGACTGGTTAGCCTGAAGAAGAGAAGGCTGCGTGGAGACATCATAGCAGCCTTCCAGTATCTGAAGGGGACCTACAAGGATGCTGGGAAGGGACTCTTCGTTAGGGTCTGTAATGATAGGACAAGGGGTAATGGGCTCAAACTTAAACAGGGGAAGTCTAGATTGGGTATAAGGAAGTAGCTCTTTACTGTGAGGGTGGTGAGGCACTGGAATGGGTTGCCCAGAGGAGTTGTGATTGCTTCATCCTTGGTGGTGATATTCAAGGCCAAGCTGGGCGGAGCCTTGTTTGAGATGGTTTAGTGTGCGGTGTCCCTGCCCATGGCGAGGGGGTTGGAACTAGATGATCTTAAGGTCCTTTTCAACCCTAACTATTCTATGATTCTATGTATCTCGTCCAAATTCCTGGTAGGAGAGAGATTATCTCTAAAGGTGGTTGATCTTATCATAAAGTAGGTGGAAGAAGTTGCCTGCTTTTATCATCCTCCAGTGATTAGATATATCTAGATTGATCTTGGTAACTTGGTTGGTCTTCCTGCCTGTTTTTTTGGCCACTGTATTTAAGCAAGAAAAAATCCACTTGACGATTTGTTCAAGGTCACAGAGAAAGTCTATAGCACATCAGGGAACTTAACTTAGGTATTGCATTTCTCAGATTAGCACCTTAATTGCCAGACCAAAAACTTTACTTAAGATCTGTTAAATTGTTTCTGTAAGACAATTTACCATCACTGCTCAAATCTTTGACAAATGGAAAAGATTAACATAAAATCCCATTTCTCTTTCATTATATGCTGCAATACAGCCTGTGATTAGTTGAATTCACTTTTACAGTTTTAAAACAGAGACTTTATGAACTTTGTAAATAAAATACTGGAGAAATTTCACAAAAACCCTGTTCAAAAAAAAAAAAAAAAATCAAAAATCGCCTTAGAATTCCTATATACATTTTCTGCCAATATTGGAATTGGGTCACATAATATCTTTTATTTTTAACACATGCATTGTGCATGCTGGTGGTCTGACTCAGAAAACCAAAAGCTCAAATATTATACAACAGAAGTTGTTTTCTTCATGGAATAATGTCTTTAAGAAGAAATCTATACAGAAGAGCTGACTCTGTCATGAATTCTTGTTCTCTTACCTCCTCTCTATGAACTTAAGTACCAAATTCTCCTCTGTTTGTAATTTCCAATTTATCATTTTTCCTCTACTCACCTGTACAATAGGAAGCAGGTAATGGAGAGGTCAGCCACTGCCTCGATTGTGGCTTCAAAACTCTACATTCAACATTTTCAAGAGAAGTATATCTAAGGTTTCTTCTTGTAGTATACTAATTATTTTCTTTTTCATATTTTTTAACTCTGCTGTATAGATTCAGTTGATGAATGCAGAAGTTCAATATTGAGTTACTGGTGACATTTATAGCTCAAAATTCTCAAGAGAGTATCCAGTATATCCTTCAGATTTAGCTCTTGTTTCCTTTGAATAGCATTCAAGCAGTATGAATACAGATGTCATTTACATTACATACAAAATACAGATTTTTATGTTGATTATATTGAAGTATACTGTATTCCAGCGAAGTATACTGTATAAACATTATATATCTACGTTGAAGTATACTGTACTCCAGTTGAAGTGGATGGAAAAAACCTAATGTCGGTGTTAAAGTGAAAATGACAATATGAAGGGATTCACGTCTAACATAAAATACCATGGTGCAGACATAATTATGTAACTGCAGTTATAGCCCCTGAAAAAAATATTGCAGGGAAATGTTCACTGGAAATATTTTGCTTTTTTACATTAGAATCATTCCCTCCACATGGCTACACTTCTGTCCATCCCTTTTAAAAGAGGTCTGGACAAATACTCTAATTTAGGCCTTTTTATTACAGATGCTTACATTTTAAAAAATAAAAAATAGTTTAAAAAAGAAAAACACAGAACAAAAAACTCCTCTTTAAGAGTTTGGTTCAACTCAAGCAAAATCAACACTAGTTTTGTCCTTGGCTTCACTGGATAAGCTTCTCAGTGACAATGGAATACCTTTAAACTAATAGAAAGTAAGATTAATATACTGAATTCTAGGCTGTGTAGCATGTTTATGCATTTTCTAATATGTATTAATATTTTCTCTTCTTTCCACAATTCATGAAAAGATGTATGTCCCAGTTGCTATTTTTAAGCAAAGCTAAGTTTTAAAGAATGCTATTAGCAGCGAGTGTTTCAAGTGCTGACCCATTCAAACCAACAGCTTAAACCGTAGGGTCATGTCACAGTGAGTTGATACGGTAAAAAAAGAACCACCAAATGATTATGGAATTCTCTCATTATGCACAGTTTTATTGTGGCAAGATGCCTGGGGCTTATAAAATATAAATAAAGTTTAAAGTGGGGGGAGAGGAGAAGAATGTTGTTAAATTTAATAGAAGTTCTTTTTTATTATTCTGCCCTTTTTTTTTTTTTTTACTGGCAAGGGAATACAAAAGGCATCAAAGCAGTTTTCAGTTTTCCTATAAATCTATACAGAAATGAATTTCAGCAGCAACTTCTCTGCCTTTTATTGCTGAAGTTCTTTCAGAACCTGTAAGGCAGTATAATTCAGTGCTTTTCAAATTGCTTTGGAGAAATATAATAAATCCAATATATAAAAGAAAAGTTCATGAGTGTTTTTGTATAGATAAAACATATACAGTCACTGGATCTTTTTTCTGATTTATTAAAATAGTTTCAAAAATATAGCTTAACAGGTCGGTCCATGAGCATTTCACTTTGGGAAGTGCTCATTCATTTCTAGATGAGAAGCCCAACAACATGGTAGAGCAAGTTAATTAACTAACACTGCTCTACCTAAAACCATGGGTAAAAGTATGAATCTGTGATCAAAGATCAGCGAAAGAATGCACAAATCCAGAGTGCTGTCCATGATCATGACAGCCCCAGGATAAACACATTATTGTTCAGGTACTCATAAGTTCATTACTTTTCACATGACTTTTTTCTTGAAGGAAGGATCTGCCAAAAGTGCACCATGATGTATGCGGACACAGTTCACTTCTTATTTTCACATGTTCTGGTTTAAGTCTTTTCTTAAAAGACCTTGGAGAAACCATTTAATGTTTGCATTGTGGCCTGATTTTTGAAGACTTTGCTCTTCCACTAGTGGAATATACAAGTGCAACAAGGTCATTCATATCTACTACAATGAATAATGAAACACACAGCTTTCTCTGAACTATTTACTTTCTCAGTGTTTAGGGCCCAGGAAACATGCAGATATCATAGCATGGTCCTTCTAAGGACAGGTTATCTTGGTCTACGATTGTGCTAAGATGACACTGCAGGTTCTTTGCTATGAAATTTCACTTTAGCATTGTCTGTTCCTCATGAAACACAAGAACTGCCACACAGTGAAAATACAGCTTATGTGATAAGCATTTTATTTGAGGCAACTTATATCCAGAAGGCATGCCCAGAATCATTACTCCACAAATTTCTTTCCAACAGAAATTCAATGTTATTTTCCATTTGCACATAAGATTTAATTAACCCTCTCCCAGTAAGGTAAGCATTTTTATTTGTTTTATATAAACTCTGTTTAAAAGTCCCCACATAATGAATTAATTGCGTGGAAACTAGTATTCTGTAATGTTAATCTGGAAGTCATGAGGTTGCTAAGAGTGACGGAACAGCTCCTTTCCCTGTCTCCTTTCTCCTGCAGGGATTGTTCATATTGTAGTAGATCTATTCATAGCTTAATATGTAGTTTAAGAAAAAAGGCCAGAATCCAGCTACCCTCTCCAGTACTTTTTATCTTGCAAAAATTACCCCTCCTTGATTCTTCTACTGTTGGAAGAACTATGGCACAATGATTGGAAGGATATGCTGCAAATCTGGCCTAAAAGGGAACATAAAAAGGGAATTCAACCCAATTACCTTTTTTTAGTTCTACAGTGATTATCCTCATACAATTTAATGTTCAGTGTTTGTCCCTCAAACTGAAAGCTCTCCAAAGAATCACAGTTTTGAGAACTTTTACAAAATGTAAGATACATTACATGGTTGTTAGGTGTTTGACAGGGAGTTCACATCAGCAGAGGAACCACCCTTACAAGTGTGAGGCACTTGACAAATGGCATTCTGGCAATTGCCAAATTCTCAGAATTGTACCCCCTTTTAATTCCTAGATCAAACAACATTGTGATAATGATTCATGTGTATGTTTATGTAGTCCAACTATCTGTACAATAATATTGCACCAAAATTGACTTTCCCACCTACGTTAACACACTTTATATTGTTTCTATTTTGAATATTACTAGTAAAATATTAATAAATGTATAAACTATGTTAGAATACATTATAAATCAGTAAATATACCAAGGTGTTTCATTTTAAGAATGTTAGTAATATTCCATTACAGTATTCTTTTAGGTCTTCCTATTTGCGTTTTCCAAAGTACTTGTAGTTACTGTAAACTTAGAACAACAAAAAGTATCCTTTATCATGACAGACAGGTTTGTTCTATAGAATAGAAGGTATGATTTTCTGAATTGAAGCAAGGTTTCTATTACTAATTATATGATAAATTGTATGAAAGGTAATTCCAAATTCTTTAGAAGACAGCCTGCTCAAATATTTCTGTTGATAACATTACCAACTTAGAGTGCCTTAAGTATTATGCAAGTCTAGGAGTGCTAATTTTCCATTTCAAAATGGATAGGTCACCGACTTTTCTTTGAACATCTAAGCTGTTCTCACCCAGTGTGGGGAAGAGCTTATCTATAATTCAGTTTACAGCAAGCGTGGGTTAGATCAGTGTCCTACCCTAAGGGCCCAAATCAATGTTTGAAGAATCAACTAACTTATCACCATGAGGAAAAAAACACATCTAAGTAACAGCTGCAGGACTGTGGAACATTTCTGATTTAACGGCCATTCTAGAAAACTGTGAGGCAGATTTGACAGCAGTTCAAACGCACTGTGTACACAGATAGCATTATAATTGCTAAGAAGATTTGTAACAGAGCTATAGCTATTGCTGCACCACTTCAGCGACTTTGTTAAGCTGAACATCTGAAAGGTCACAGGAATATTTTGCAGTGCTCTAGTTACCTATGAAAGTAATTTCAAATGCAGAGCACCTATGAAAATATGTCAGAAAAGAATGTTGCTAAACATCCCAAATATATCTTGATTACAAGAATGTGTTGATCTTCTACTTACACCATCCTGGCTATAGTTGCTATTGTAAAAAAACCTTTAAACCAGAGGCTGCAATTATGCATGCAAACAAAGGGCACATACCAAGTTGTATTTTACATAATTTTTACAAATTTAGTCAGTTAATGTTTACTACCAGTCTGTGGTTTTGTTGAATACTTCTAGAAATAACTTTAGAGACTGGCAAACAGGCAGATTTTAAGCAGAAAAATCCTTGCACTATTTTAATTATTAATTATGGCCAGTGTATTCTTTTGGTAACAAACCTTTTTAGCAAGACTTCATAGCATTTTTTAATCCCTCCATCAGTAGAAGATGGTGAGATGACAAGGTAACCTAAATAGAAGTAGCAAAATTTGGTCCCAGATAAGAAGGATTTGACTTCAAGCTACGAATTTTTTTCTTCAGGGCTGGGTTCTAAGAAAGCTAAATAAATTAAAAGAGTGACAGTGAATGATCCTACTTGAGTAAATTATGGATACTAATAATTTCAGATAGGAAGAAGAAGCAGACTCATCTTTCAATAAGCAACATAAATAATAGCATAAAATATATGCAAAATTGGAAATGTCAGTGCAGCAAGGCATACTTAAATGAATGCATCCACTGTTCCACAGTGTGTTACAAGCATTTGACACTAGACTAAAACAGAAAGACCTCTGAGAAACAGCACTATCAGGGCCTACAATTAGTAGTCTGTTTAGTGGTGCAGAAGACCTCTGGTTAGAATAAGGATGCAGCTGTAATTTGTAATCCCAAACAGCCAGCTGTCCCTCTACAGCAGCTTTCTTTACAGCTGTGAAATAACCACAAGAGTAAAGGTGCTGATGTATTTATTAAGGAGAAGCTACATGAAAGAGGGAATGAGGGCAGGATTTCTTGAAAGAAAGGCAGATTTTGTTCTGAAACAGCCATCACTTTTTCTGATAAGCAGAATTATGGTCTACAGTCTCTTGAGAAATAAATTATGTCTGCAAGCCTGCAATTCCATAAGTGGTCTGATTAGCACCCTGGCCAGTGTCCTCATTTTTGTTCTTTTCCTTTTAGATCTGCAGCAACAAAAAATTTATCTTCAGTGAGGTAACTAGTCATACAAGTTATGGGCATATGGAGTTAGCACTATCTTGGGTTACAATATTCTCTACTAATATGGATAAGTCTTGGTATTATGCAAATTGTATCAAGCAGATCAATGATCACTGGCTATGAAGGAAAAAGAAACAGAAAAAAAAGAAAAAGCTGTATGCTCTGAATGAAGGGGAAAATGTATAGAAAGGAGCTGAATTTGACTCTTCTTTACCTGGCCAGTGGCTGTTGGTAGAGGACTTTAAGAATTTTTTACTACAGGTGATACAGGTGATAATCTGCGCCTCTAAACTTCCTTGTGGAAAAACAAAAAAATTAGCTCATCTCTTAAAAACCAGAATTATTAAGATTAGTTTAAGGAAAAAGTTCAAGGTATATTAATCAGTTTGCTGATATCTTCTGAGGCTTACACATGCAGTATCTTCTTTTCAGGATTTGAATTATTTTGTATGGTCACTGACTAATTCTAGGAAGCTGTATGTGGAGCACTATCAGCATTAGACATTTTGTTAGCTGTTTATTCCTCTATTCTTTAGTGACTAACTGTTCTGAGGCATCCTGTTGGTACTCAGGTTTAGGTTAAGCTCTGCAGTTAAGCCCTAAAATTTCTGAGTCTTTAGCTATAATCTGACTTTAGGAATGAGACCCATATCACTGACCTTTAGTTGTTGAAAAGTTAGTTCAGTGAGAGTTTTCTCACTTGATTCTATAATCAATAGAAGGAAACTAGCCAGTCTGTGGAATCTACTTTTGTATGAGAAGAGTTGCCTTTAGAAGACACCGATCTTTCTTGATTAACTATGCATAACCTGCTGAGATTAGACACCTTTTATCAAATTACACTCAAAGGTAGATTGCATAAATACACTACCAAAGTATTACTGAAGAAATATTCTACTTCTCAGTATAGCTTACTTAAAAAAAAGACAAAACAAAACAGACAAATAAACAGAAAATAATAGAAATGAAAAATTGGTTATTGTTTCCTAAAATGCAAAAATTGCCAGTTGCAAAGAATCATTGTTAATAATGATAATTTCATGAATAAAATAAGCATAGAATTTTCTGAAACATTCAGTTTAGGATACATGATAGTTTGATTTAAAATATAAACTTAGTCCAGACTAAATCCATTAAGAACCATTTGATTCAGTATTTTACAAACTAATTGTAAATGAAGAACTGACTTTATGGGAGAGGTCTAATAAAAGCTGGTCTTTACACCTAAGCTATTTCGGAAGATTTAGATTATACGTTAGGAAAAAGGCATTTACTGTGAGGGATAGGAGGCACTGGCACAAGTTGCCCAGAGAAGCTGTGGATGCTCCCCTCCTTGGCAGTGTTCAAGGCCAGGTTGGACGGGGCTTTGAGCAACCTGGTCCAGTGGAAGGTGTTCTTGTCCATGGCAGAAGGGTTGGAACTAGACAATCTTTAAAGTCCCTTCCAACCCAAGCCACTCTGTAATTTCTGTCATAGTTGTATGCAACATCTGTAGATCATAAAAATATTATGAGGACAATACAATCATAGACAGAATGTAAGTGAAGTCTTTAATGTTATAAATCTAGGAGATAACAACTCAGACTTTGTATTAAAAAAGTACATGAAGGAGAGCTGTCCAGCAAAGTTGCAATTATGAGAAGAATGTAGAATCTGACAGGTCATTTTGCAAATCAGAAAAAGTTGATTTGGGTGTAAAAATTCCAAAGACAGGGAGTTGAATTCCTGATTCACAACAGCTGATACTGGGACAAGTTCTGAGGGGGCCTCAATATGTATTAGCCTTGTTCTTACTGTATTCCATTTGGCCAATGTAAAGAAAAGGTAACTGAAGTAGATGGACCTACAATTTATCAAGCATGGGCAGCATGCATGATCTTGCTTCCTTTAGCTTTGCTGTGTTTGTGGCATAGCTTAATTCATCTATTGAATTTATGTATATAACTCTCTCCATAGCAACAAATGCGGACAATGAACAACACCACCTCACCCCATAAGAAGCATCAGTATCAGTTGTGGACTGTAGATACAAAGATTAGCTAGCACAGATTGCAGGGAATGAAGAAGAAAAATTAGATTATGCATAAAATTAATTATTTGTATTTACATAGGAAAACTTTGGAAAACTACCTTTCCTCACAGCAAAGTGAAACTCTTTGACCTCACAAATATGATTTCATTGTTCATATATATTGCACATTTCCTTTCCAGAATTTTATAGAAACAAACTTAAGATACCTGTCAAAAAAATGCCTGACATTTCTGAAGTACTTCTTGCAACATAGAATCATAGAATAATTAGAGTTGGAAAGGACTTTAAGATACCTAGTTCCAAGCCCCGTGCCATAAGCAGGGACACTTCACACTAGCATTTCAACATCATTGTTTAAAATGTAGTAGAGATTCAAAGAGTCTAACGCACTTGAGAAAACAGCACTTTGAAAGAGATAATGGGACTACAATCAACATTAAATGTTTTACTGCTTTTTTAAGTGGGCTTCAAGAAAATGAATAAAATAGAATCAACAAAAACATTTTTAAAGGACATGGAGATGAACTTGCAAAGTCAGCCATGCATTACAGAAGAGAACATATTTTGACACTCACAAAACATTTTCAAGATGTCATTTCATTTCAAGAACTTTTATGCTGTCTCCAGTCAGGTAAGTGTTGCTTTGCTGTCAAGAGGTTTAGCTTAAATACCACTACTGCTGGGTGCATATATTTCTTGTGAGGATTGAAGTCCATGTGTCAGACAAGATTCAAGTCAACTTAATAAAAGATGCTGTAGTTCACTTTCAATTCGAAGGAGCCAAGGAAATTAGTCTAACATAGACGCAAGATCTGTCAGGGAAGGGATCTCAAGAAACTGTTCTAAAGATTAAGGAACATGCAAAACTCCCTTTAAGGTAAAAACACCTCATCAGCCCAAACAATAGTACTAAATCTTTTAGCAGAAGTCCTACTGCTGCTATTCTTCAGTTTGGAGATGTTTATATTTTGAAATCTGGTTTTCTAAAATAAGAAAGAAGAAAAAAGGCTTTTTGCATTAACAGTAAAATAAAGCATTTCGGAATGATTCAAAAGATTCTTTTATTTTAAATATTCTTACCTTGTTCACAAACCCAAATTTATAACATTCTGTAACGATTACGCCTGTGCAAAGACTAACATATTTTTCAGAGTTTCTAGGGCAGCAAAAATACATTTTTATCACATTTCCCATTTATATTTTATTAAAAAAAAGGAGATAAAATATTTTTACATCAAGGTAATTTTTAATGTTATTTTAGTTGTCCATTTAGTTCTTTCACAAACCATAAAAAGTGTTTCATCTTTTAATATTCTACCAGCCATATTTAGCATAGATACTGAGTATTTACTGATTCAAACAGTGAAGATCAAAATGGTACCCAAGAAAACCAAGATAATCAATAATTATTTTCATTTTATTATTTAGGTTAGTGCATTTTGATCTTAATTTTAACTTTATCAGTTAAATAAATGTCAGGCCTGTGAAGCCAGAGAGTTTCTTTATTTTGTGTTCTGAAAGCATAAGGGTTTTTTTTTAACATGGTAATTATTCCTTATTTTCTTACTACACTATTTTAAAATTGCTCTGTTCAATTAAAATTTAATTCTTTCCCTAGAGCTGCTAAAAGTAATTCAAGGGAATTTCAAAACACAATATTCATTGCTCATCCTACAAATTCAAGATGAAAGCATGATTTACTCTGCACAGTGGAAATTTTAGACTACAGTCTGCTAATTTACAGATGATTGTCTTTGTGAAATTCACCTTTTTGCCTTGTTTCTCTCCACAGATGTTGAAAGCACAACCTGCTCCAGGCAGCCCACATCTGCAGCCAGAAATGATTTCATAAATTGTTTCCTCTGGTTGTACCAGGGTTTCTTCCCTCACGATATCCAGACCTGCACCAAAAGCCTGAGTTCCTGACCTCCATAAGCACTCACTGACTGCCTTCAGATCCTATAGGAAGCAAGGGAGTATTTTTCTTCACCAAAACCTTAAATGGGAAGATATGAAGAAATAAATTTTGGTCACTACAGTAATGGTCACAGCAGAAGATAATTGATTGAAGTACATGTAAATAAGAAAATGAAAGGTTTCAGAATGTTTATAAAGCACTATAAATATTAAATGGATTCAGGTCTTGATACTACTGACCACTGTGTATATAGCCAATGACACCTAACGATACCACATGCTTTCAATAGCGAATGATTCTTTTCCAAAAGAAGTAGTATTGTTTGTCATAGGCAGAACCACTTGTCTACGAAAGATACTCTTTTTATGAAACTGACTCAAAAATCACAAAAAGGAAAAGATAAAAAGAGTTCTTTTCATTAATTTTTTTTTTTACGATTTTCTGAAGGGATGGAAGGGTAGCTTGTACAAGGTCTTTTAAAAGTGACATCTCTGTTTTACTCTCTGATGGCACTGTGTACATTCCTTCTTCATCTGCAATTCCATTCAAGTGATCAACCTTACAAGCACTATTTTTTCTCTTATTTAAAGAATGTTCTGAAAAAATACATGTTTCTTCAAATACTCAACATGCAATACAGTGCATTGAGATTCAAAATATTTTTTTCCACATTTTTCCCTTTGTTATTTTTTCTCCAAGCATACAGTCTGTAAGTGAAAACACATATATAAGGAGCTTGTGTGCTTGGGGATGCCCTGATTAATTTGAACCTTCTAGAGAAGATAAGTGTTTGGCGTATGAAAAAACAGACAGAAAAGCTGGATGTGTGACATGGTTGTTTAGGCAACATTCAGAACCTGGAAAATATTTACATATGTTTTAAATTGAAAGAAAAATAGTATAAGACTTGTATGTTAGCTGGTTTAGTTTCTATCTGTTTAGACTTGCCTACAATCATCTTTCTGGAAAAACTTGATGCTCAGGTATGAGCAGAAGTGGTCACTTCAACTGAGAATTCATTTTTATTTCCCTTTCCTAATTGTAGCAAATGGTTTTTATAAACAAATACTGACCTTAGCAAAATAAAAAGTCAATTTTATTATTTTTACCTCATTGAACATCTATGTTAAAGTATGGAGTAGAAATTATTATGTAAACTTCAAAATTCTGGAATTTAACCCTTGCTGGTTTACTTTTTTACTGTGCCACTAGTGACTTTGACTGTAAGTGCTAATATCTTTCTCTGTATAGCAGCTTTAAAAAAGGTAAGTAATTATAATTTATTTTTTACCTAGTCCTACTAATAAATGTGAAGACAAACATCAGTGGAAGACGTAGACACACACTGGCAATTTTGTTAGGGTAATTTCTGGACAAAAGTATGAATTAATCTATGTAAAGAAACCTTGCATTCTAAAGTGGAATGCTTAATAGGCTGAATATTCACATTTAAGACATTGAATTTTCATAATGTAAATCAGAATGGTTTGATTAATCACATGATGTAGCAAAAAGAAAGGAAGTGCCAAATCCAACCTCAATATTTTCAGAAGGCAGAATGCTCAAAACACACAGCAAAAATTCTTCAAATATTAAAGGATTCTCAATATTCTCAGCATGTCTGTGCTCTGAATGAGCATTATATTTTCCTGTCAGTGATTCAGAATATTCACAGCTACTCTTCAGTGACTACAAAAAAATCATGCCTACTGGGATAAAGTTTTATTTAGAAGTTGAAGGCGTGAAATAAGCACTAGAAGACAATTGTACACCTGTTTTCGAAAGTAAAAAGGCATCTCAGATCAACTTTGCTTTTGAAAATTTGGCCAAGGATCATATTTCAGAGGCCAAATAGCTCATAGCATTATTTCCAATGTTCTATGCTGTATGCCTAATTGGGATGCTACACATTTGCATAAGCATGATGCTTCATGATTAATGTATAAGTCACAGCATGGAGCCCTGAACAAATTCATCCATAGATCCTTCTCCCCACCCATGTTGCAAATAACCAGTGTGTTTAATCTGCAATCTATCATACCTGTAGGCATGGTGATGTATCAAACACCAAACTGTATAAACTTCATATAAATTCACTGTACTGAGTTGTAAACTTCTTTATTTTGAAATGTTAATAATAATAAAATGTTGGTCATGTAAAGCCACTGGCATTTATATTTCCTGTGATTTCTGAAAGTATTTTTTTCATGTTGGTTTTTTTTCAAGTCTATAGCTTTATTCTTGAAACTGAAACAGATTGCATTTAAAATGAAAGCTTTGTCAGATTAATAACCTAATAATTATTTTTGCACTATTAATGTTGTAATGTTAACTTAGAGTGAACAAGAACTTGCTGTTCAAGAAGAGAAACATGTTCATTATTCAATAATATGACCACTCACAGTCAAATTAAATAAGAAAACCCCTGAAAATGTTAACAAAGGTCTGATGAATATAAGCCAGAGGATGCCACAGTAAAGGTACCAGAAAAACGTAAGTCTAACCTTTGATGGTTAAACAGTGCAGACATCTTGAGAGAGTACAAGCTGGTACATGTTCTTTTTACTGCTGTTCTTTGCAATAACATGATGACTAATCTTAAGGGATCTTTCACTCAGGCTAATTTGTTTCAGTCATAAAGGCAAAAAAATGATACTGTTATTATTATGTTTCCTATTGTCACAAAGAGCATACACTTACTGAGATTTGATTTCATATATGAATACTACTATTGCCTTGCAATAGCAGAGAAGGCTATCAAATACAATATTATTGGCAGCATCTCAAAGAAGCGTATAGAGTCAATCATATTTGTTTTGTTCTGTAATTTTTTGTTTTCTATGTGAGAAAAGACAGAAATAAAGTAGCTTGAAGTGCCAAGGAGTGAAGCCTCTGTGAGCTACGCTTATTTTCTTTTAAATTGAAAATTGTAAAATTTTACAGGAAAAAATAATCAAAGGTTGGGGTGTTGGTTTTGTTGGTGTTTTTTTTTTTTTTTTAGATTTTAGTTTTCGTATGAAATTTAACATCTAAATGCTACCATTTCATTGATGAGTAGTCATTGGTGCCAATAATTCAAATCACTGGGATTCAGAACAGTTTTGAAGATTATTTACTTGCAGTTTAACATAAAAAATCAAATCATAGCTATTTTATATATTCTACTTACAGATAATTAATGTGAAAGTCCATTAAGCATTATGTTTATTTAAATCTGAATTTAATAAAAAAATATAACATTGTATGTATTTATAGTCTTTTCTACAAAAATATGCATACTCTTTGAACTAAATACCATGTGTGACGAGGAAGTGACTTACACCTTAATCAGAGGAGTGCTGGTCAAAATTGGTTTTTGGAAGAGATACAATGATAAACGCAAAACAAGCAGAAGTAGCCAAGATGTAGAGCCCTTAAGAAATCTATTGCCTGTCCAGAGTAATAAGGTCAGCACAAAATATTTCTTTTTTACACTTCTTAAGAAACTTAAAATATCACCAGTGCTGTATGAATTCAGTTTGTCAGAATTGTCCAAGGCTTCACCTCTTCTAACTTTGCAGTGTAAACTGTTTATCTATGCTCCTTCAGGTACAGAGTGCTGTGTCCATATGGAAAGTCTCCATTTATATGACATTTTCTGACAGACCTTCCTCTCTAGACAGATATTTGGATCTTGGTCCACCAAATAGCTGAAATTACACTCAATTTGTATGCACTCTCTTAATGGAGGTTCCTAAAAAATCTAGCCTTCCTCCTATCAAACATCCTGCTCTTTATATATCTATATATGATAAAAAAGGGTTGACACAAACTGCAGAAACAAAGCTTTCCCTCTATGTATATGATACCACTGCTTTAGATCTCTCTCTCTTTATGCCAGTTTTTATGGTGTTAAATCCACTTCATCAGTGGCACACAGACTTTCTGTATTATTTCCTCTTAAAAAAATCATTTTATAATAAATATTATCTAAAGATTCTCTAGTTAACGTATGGAAAGAAGGGGGTTTTAATTATATTTTCTTATCAGGAAGACATAAAAAAGGGTTGTATTATAATATAGCTTTGGGTTACAATAATGTAAATTTTATTTTTAGAAACATTGATTGAAACATTGAAACATTAACTTGAAAACATTGATTACATTAACTACATTTATTTTCTTAATTTAAGAATGCACTTTGTATTGTACCAGTAGAAGAGGCAGACCACATACTTCTGGTCTAAATTTTGGGATCAAATTTCCCACAAAAATACACAACATTAATGGCAAAACTAGTAGGGCTGTGACTTAATGCAAATCTAAGAAATTAATGTGGAATTCCCTATTTTATTTTATTTTTTTTAGTTTTCATGTAGCCACTGGCAGTTCTTTGCTTTAGTATCTCATGAAATTAAAATTATACCATTTTAAGGGTGACATAAGAGATTTCATTTATTTAAAAATCTTCTAAGAATGTAGTCAGAAAATTCAATGCGAACAACGTTCTCAAAAGCTGTAGTTTTTCTATAAGATCTCTCAAAAGAAAGTCTAGCAAACCTTTTACCTGCATTTTAGAAAATTTTATTTTACATTAAGCCATACACAGAATGGACATTCATAAACATATAGATTATTCACAAGATTTATTATTATTATTGTGTGATACATATAAAATATAAAAGAAAATATTATATAATTTAAAAATATTTCAATACAGAACAGCCAACATATTCAACACTTATTTTAGGCTTTAGTATAGAAAACAAACATTTCATAAATTTTTCAGCTTGCCTTTGCATAAAACGATGTGATTGGTTCACAGTACACCCAAAATTCTTTCAGCTGTAAAAAGTCTTACCATTTTTTTTTTTTTTTTTATAAAAAAACCAAAGCCCCAAAACCAAACAAAAAAGTGTGGGTTGTTGATCTATGGATTTATTATCCTCATTTTACTAATATTCTAGCCAGAAATGCCTGGAACTGCTGATACCTTTTCAGAATTGTGTACACCGATAAGAACTTGGGACTCTATATGTAAGAATAGAGGACCAAAGAAAGTGAAGGTTCTTGCATTAAATATGTGTTCTAACATGATTTCGAAATTATTCTCTCAGAAGAAAGCATTGGCATTGCACCCTAGAAGTCAGGTTAATAGAATATTTAACTATGCTGGTTTTAAAAACTTGTGTACTTTGAAGTATATTATGTCATGATGCTCTGCTCTGGTTTACCTCAAATTCTCAGTCACTTCTCTTGCTGCCACAGTTGGAAGTTTTTTGCTACTGTTTTGCCAAATATGCAGCCAAGGTCTAGAATCAATTATGTGTACCAACTTCATTAATTTATTATGGTATTGTGACTTAATCATCCACACATCAGTCACTCTGTTAGAAGTATGTATCTGTTCATCACAGTGGTTAAAGGAAACAGTTTAATGAAAGAGTTGGTTTTATCCACAAGTATATACATTGTACAGAAATATTTTTTGGCACAAGCTGTGGACAGCTATACCTTAAATTATGTTTGGGCAAGTTTAGACTTATGATAAATATAGTTCTCCATTGCTGGAATCCAGAAGACCTCACTCAAAATAAATTCAAGCGTATCCTCTTTTTGTTCCTATTTGGTATGATAGACTGGGTCAGCATGATTGTATTCCACTAGATATGGCCATGAGTCATTACAGATGTCAAACAACTGTAATCCAACTATTTAAATGGCAAAATGTTGCCATAAATGACTTCTATTTTATGACATATATTATTTTTCAAATTTTTATTTCTCTGATAGATAAACCTAAGGATAATGAAACTATGCAGTTTAATCCACCAATATTTCAACTCTATTCCCTATGATTCTATTAAATGCAGTACCACTGCAGTCATGCACACATGCACATTTTATGTTTCTGAGATAGAAATATGCCAGGCTCTTCCAGAAAAAAAAAAAAAATAAACTGAATTGGTGATGCACATTCTCTTATTACTTGTCTGGTACTTGAGAACAAAATATTATTTTTCATTAGAAGCAGAAATATTCTGGTGATCTTTTGGCCTTCTGTCTTCTTCTCCGGAACAGTCTGAAGGCCAGTAGGAAACAAAATGTTGTCCTAGAATATGAAGCAAACACAAATATCAATAAAAAAGAATATAAGGCAAGAAAAATTTTTTAGATGACTGATTTTTTTTATTTTTTTTTTGAAACTGAAGTCTCTAGGAACTCTTGATGATCCCATTCTTTCTCTCAATTCCTTGAAGAACCACCCTCCTCTCCCATGAAACTTCACAACTGTGTAATGGGGAAATATACAGACTGTTTTAAATGAAGGTGCACTGGCTATCATTTGCAGCTCTTTGCTTTAGCATCAATGGAGTCTAACCTGAGAAAAAAGAAACATATGCCTTGTTTCTGACTTTTCCACAATTCCTCTGCTTTTCCGGATGCTTACAAAAGGCATAGATAGATATTATATCTAAGTGTTGTTATAAAACTACATAATATGCAGCTCACTTTCCTTTCTGGGAAAGATTGTGGTTAAAAATGTCTAAAACAGTCCAAACAACTACTTTTTTAATTATTTTTATTATTTCATTATTTTATTATTTAGATTTATTTCATTGCATATTGAATATTTGGCATAAATCTTTTCAGCACAGAGCAAGTCATCACATTTACTTAGTGATGTCTGAATTCTCTCCTACATGACTTGCTGATTGATAAACTCAAAGAAAGTTGTCTTTTGAATACATACGGGATTAATTCCTGAGGCAGATGATGTTTCTTTTCCATTTGAATGTACCTGTTGTCAGCAGTCAGGATTTCACCAGAAGATACGTAAACCCACAGACAGCTTAAACCAGACCACAGAGAGGTCTGAAGCTGCAGCTCTGATTCCTGAAAAGTCACACAATGAGACCTCAAAATGAGAAGTGTGATTACAAGCTTTGGTTGCTATGACGGATAGCTAAGCTTGGAACAAACTGTATTCCTTTATGAGCACTGCCTTCACGCCTACACAGAGACAACAATAGCAAGCTGTCTAACAACTAATGAGCAACACAATATCACAATACCTAACTCAAACTCAGGGAAACGGAGGCAGCTTTCTCTGCAAATAATAACAGAGAAGTAAGGCCATGTCACATAGTATTCAGAACAAGGACAGTAAGGCAACCTGATGCTGAGATTTTGGGACAAAACTTTCAAGGACAGTGTCCTATTGCGAAGAAGGAAAATGCTTCAACATCCCTCCCAGAAGTTTCAGTCTTTTAAAAGGACAATGAAAATAACAATGTATAAAACTATGGCTTATTTGTAACTTTTCATACCAGTAAATTCAGATTAATCTACAAGCAACATGGAGTCAGCTGAAATTCATTAAGGAGAAAAATTACTAAAAGTAGCATTTGGTATGTGTATGATTATCCTGTCTGTTTTATATTGTTATAATATTAGAGGCCTAAGAAGTCTTTGCTTGTTTTCATTTGACATGTGACTGACAGTTTTCAGCAATAAAAGATGGAGACAACCCCTTTATTTTGACTCTGTAAAAGCAAAATTTGAGGACTTTTTAGATGGTGCCGAGCCTATTTAAAATATCCTAGTTCTTTGTCACATCTTACCTTTTCGAATTGCCTTCGTGCTAGAATCGGTTCTTCTTTGCTGTATGCTACTTACAATTAAACACCTTTGCATGGGGAAGGAATGCAAAAACAGGTTAACATGAGTTTTGAACCAAAGAGGTTTACACGTGAAGATAAAATACAGTAAAAATGTAAAGCACTTCTAGGACAAAAAATGGTTCTTCGGCAACACCAGTAAAAATGAAGCATGTGAGTTGGAGTTTTGTAAGTTGGAGAAGATGGTACAATGAATGTTGCCATAACCCCACCTCCCCCCCCAAAAAAAAGGAAAAAAAAATCTCCAAAACCCCAGCATTATTAATTTTTTTTTAAGACTAAGTGGA
>JBCJKH010012017.1:0-19064 GCA_039877255.1 Loriculus beryllinus
AAGGTAAATCTACAATGTATGTCAACAGACCATAAGTTTGTAGACCATTACGCTCACAGCTGGGCCACTGCAACTTAAGAGGAACAGGGACCAAACAGTCTATACACAAAACCTACATACATTCTACATATGAAAGCAGTAGAAATAGACAAAGAGCTGTATGTTATGCTATGCTACAATGTAATGCTGCTGCAGTTAACAGGCAGCACACTTGGCTGACCCAGAATCGCTTTCCACGAAGGTTGCAAAACCAGCTCTGAGCAACAGCCACAAGTTAATACTCTCCACTTGCTATCTGTTTATTTGACAAAAATGTACTGCAGCAGGGATACAATATTACACAGGGCCATATTTTTTTTAGTCTTCTGGTCACTACGGCACTTAAGTCTGTGTTCTGACACTATGAAGTTTTGTTTAACAAGTTCCTTGATTAAGATTGTCTCTCACTGTGATAAACCTCATTTAGAGGCTGCCAGGCCAAATTAATTCTATGAACAAATAACCATTACTGTCATCAGTAAAACGCATGATCACTGGGCAACATCCGGCTCCAAACATCACCATCTGAAACAACAGGTATGACAATTATGAGGCCTTTATAAACGTGTGAACATGACCATACCCCTGAAATAGGGTGAACATGGAAGGGCTATTGCCTAGCACCACCTCATGAAAACTAACCCACAGATTTGGATAGACACAAAAAACTAATCTTCCAGTTGAAAATACCAAGATCCAGAATATTTCAATTTAGAGCATTTTCAATTCCACAATATGAGGATCTTACAAATGCCAACATGTATTAAGACAGGTCACAAAATCTAATTAGAACAACTCACACTATTAATGTCAACATTCGCCTTCAACCAGACTTCTGGAGTGGTTAACAAGGGAAAAATATTGTTATTCTTTAAATCTGTACATACAGATTGTGACATAATCTAATTAAAACTTCATTTAGATGTCATTTTTCAGTTATAAAAAAAGGAAT
This sequence comes from Loriculus beryllinus, assembly GCA_039877255.1. Lineage (NCBI taxonomy): Eukaryota > Metazoa > Chordata > Aves > Psittaciformes > Psittacidae > Loriculus > Loriculus beryllinus. The sequence goes on from JBCJKH010012017.1 coordinate 992, forward strand.
AGACAAATAGCTCTGTTATAGCAACAGACATGGAGGAAAACTGCAGTATCCCGTCCTTCCCTGATGAACACAGCTGTCAAGAGACAGAAGCCACACTCCTAGGAGAACAGGCATGGGCATAAATTATTCAGTGTGTTTTGGAATCTTCCCCCTGCTAGCCCAACCCCGGAAAATTTAAATAGCTGTGCATCCACAGCAAAGCACTCTGAGCTTAGCAAGTCAGAGACCAGACTGGAGACAGAAAGATTTTCATACTAACTTGCTCAAGACTTTTTTGTTTGTTTTTCTGGGTGGGTTTTTTCTCAGAATAACATTAGGTACTGCTTCTCCCAAACCTGCAACTTGGTACTGAAATAATCTTCTATAAAGTTCAAGAATTTGACTGCTACAATAAACGCCTCAGAAAAGTAACTTCCTCATCCTCCCATATCAAATAGATGTCCTCTTTTCAATCCAATTGATTTTCCTTGTTTGCCAAAACACCCCGAAGATGTTAAGCACAAAGCAGATATTAGTATTATGAAGTTAGAAATTATGTGAAAACTCGCTTGCCAACGGTAGCTTTCATAGTTGCTATGTCTTACTTATAGCATTGATTTTTTTTTAACAATATTAGGTTTTGAAGCTCTTCTAATAACTTACTGTTCGAACAATTCCAAAGCTTATTTCTAAACCAGTAAAATTCATTTTGCCAACAGGTTATTTTCTGTGTCTTTCAATTGGAAAAGAAAACAAGAGGCTTATAATGAAAATGGAGCACTCACTAGGAAGCAGTGGGCAATAGAAAGGATTAGTGTGAGAAAACAGGGTCAAAAAAAAGGTGTCTTGAAATCTTATTCATGTTTATTGAGCTGAACCAGTATTTATTCTGCACATTTTTAATTGCTTTTAACTTAATGCACCGCGACTTTATCTAAGGAAAACCTAAAGATGCCCCTAACATCATATATAAAAGCCCTTTGGTTTTAACACAAGTTAGGTTAGCTAGGGCTTCTGAAATGCTAATTAAGATTTTCTGTTAACCTTAATTAAGATTTACGCCAAATAAATTCCTGAAGTAGCTATTCCTATGTGTAGAGCTACTGCTTTCCTAACAAGGCACCATTTCGGACATGTGAAGTGATGCACAAGTACAAACACTTCTGCCCTTAATACACCATGCAGAATTTGTTTTCTACACCAATACAGTCTCTTGCCTAAGAATTTAATAATACCCAGTCGCCATCCCATAGAGCAGGTCAATAAAAGATATTACATGAGAAGTCAGCTACCACCATCACAGTTTGTCTTCACAAGAAATCAAAACAACACTCAAGCAGATATCAAGGAAGAAAAATTCAGTGAGTCCAAGCAGTCAGCACTGACAACAGAAAAGCATTCACCTCATGTTACTATGCATAGAATTTAACTGTAAAATCTGCCTTGTGTTGATATGATTTGACTCAGAAGCTGGCAAAACTTCAGCTTGATCAAGCCAAACCTTCACCTAGGAGCACAACTGCTGCATTCATTACTAAGCATAGCTATGCTAGCAAGTTTTCCAGCATGGATGGAACCAGGAACACTGTTCCTCGCTTTCATTTAGCTTAGTGAGGTACCTGCACAAATACATCACAAGAACTCATCTTCTAAACATTTTCAAAGTTTGTCTTCAAGAGTTTCTGGCGTAACTGTTGAGCTTTCTGAAGCACAGACATAACCAAAGTAGTTATTGCCAACGCTGGCAATAATCAACATCATGTTTCCAAGACAAGTGCAGGTCCTTAAGAGGCCACAAAAACAAGGGTGGGAGGGTTAACACTGGGGTTTCATCTCAGACCTCCATAGCAGTTTGGTCTGATCATATAGACTATTTTTTTTCAACTCTCTCCTACAGTTTCTTTAAATTAAAGCTGGTCTGGAGCAGGTGCTTTATGTACGAGAAATACACAGGGTGCCAAACTTGCTGGTAAGTTCTGAGCACAATTTTGGCGATTGACAGCATTTTCTTTACCATTTATATTGCATAGAAGATTTGAGCTGCTTTGGAAGTCCAGAAACACATTAAACTTTTTACAAAGACATTCTGTGTATTAGAGAATGACTTCACTATATTTTGGGCTTTTATAAAACAGAAACCCAGCTGTGCTAATGCTCCTGAATTATTTCAGTAGCGTTTAAAGACCTGTTTTCATTGCTACCAAAAAGTGACATAACCTACAAGAAACATGTACAATGAAAAACTGAGAGGCAGCATCTGAACAAGGGTCCTCAGATTTGTATCAAGACATTAGGAGGGAAAGAATATATCGACTAGGCCATACATTATTTATTCTTAATTCTTCCATATTTTTAACAGGCTGGCAGAAAAAAGGTCAGTTAGAACTGTGAAAACTTTGTTCAGGGTTCAGTTCTTTGTTCTAAACCCCTGGTTTAGCTTTTAAATTAAGCTGTGTCTGAGACAGCTTATATTTCCATTTACAAATCTAGCCTAGTGTCTTATGCACATAGAGACATGTGATCTCTGCATCCTGCAGAAAAGCAATGTTTCCAAAAACAGAAATGAAAAGCAAAATTCATTCAGCTACAGGCAGAGAACAAAGACAGCAAACTGAAGGGCACAATAACAATATTGTTTCCATCTCAGGAAACATTGAAAGGTTATTTTTTTAATTGACAATTTGGACAGCTTTAATGCATGACTTGTCAGGACAGAGGAAGGTTGCATTTATCAAGAAACTAGAAAGCAGAGACTGTTCCTGAATATAAAGCACAAAACCATGCCAGATCTCCATGTCCTTACAGTTTGGACATTTCATTATTAGACCTTAGTCAAACCGCTTGACGCTTTCTGTACCACCAACAAACACTGAATTACAACTTGAAGGTGCCACTCTCAACTTTGTGTCTGTCTCTCTAAACTGTCTTAGAAGACACCTAAGAGGAGTTATCAGCAGCTGAAACTTAGCATGCTCAACATTTCTCTCTCCATTCCTCCCTCCCACCTCCATTAACTACTGAAAATTTCTGAAGAATTTGCTCAAAATGAGTAACATCGCAAACTTCCACTCAGAGATTTGAAATGACCCTTTTCTCCACTAGTTTACTTTAATTTTTGAATTACAAGACATAGTAATTCCCTACACCAGCATAAAATCAAATTGTGCTTCAAAGCTTCCCTAAGCAGTACACCCCCTCCAGTGATTCAACTGAGCAAATGCATAATAGGCCTGTAAGGAACTGAAAATATTTCTCTTGCTGCACGTGGGAAAATTTGTAATATTCCTGGCAACAGCTGCCAGATTTCTTAAGACCATCTAACAGATTAGATACTGGCTATCAAACAAGCAAGCTAAAACTCTTCAGCATTTAAAGTCCTAACAAATGGTAAAATTTCAGCTGTTAGGAAAGTTTACAGTCCCTTGACCAACCAGTGCTATTTTAATACACCCTTACCCAACCTTTCAAAGTAGGCAGCTTTCAAAAAAAGATAGGAGCTTACTTTTTGCCTCAAAAAATCTGAATTATGTTAATGAAAACACTTCTATTTAAAAACAAATCAGGGTCAGTCACCCAGAAGACAACAGACTTAAGTCTCATTTCCATCGCAGGCTGCACATAGAGGCAAAATTCATTATTTATACAGACTTTTTACTGAGTGGATGTCAGTGCACTTCCCCAAGCAGCCACAGAACTCTGTTCCTTTTGTAGCTGCTATTCCAGTCTACAGCCTAAGGTCATATCTGTAAAACTCTCCATTTCATAGAGAAGCACCTGTTTTCCTGCTTCTGCCACTGGTGCAGAGACCTTTGTTAGCAGCTCCTGGCATGTAAAGTATTTTTCTACAACACACAACTTCATAATGAGAAGTCGCTAAGTGGTAGCCACGTAGCTTTCCTCTTTGTAAAGAGCCAGCATAACCCAATTTTGTGCTTTAGCTAGGCCTTCATCACTGCACATAAAGAGACTGTCCACCGCCATGCACAGCTGGCTAATGCACACTGACTGGTAGTCATTTCAAATTAGCAACATCATTATGCTAACAAAGGGTAAAATAAAAAGCAAAGTACCTTGCTGGAAGTCTCAGTTTAGTTTAAAAGATAACCTAAAACAACAGCAAATGTTGCAATACCAGCAACAGAGTTTGCAGATGTTAGGATGTAACGAAACACACTGCCAGAAACCAGTCATTTGGGTACCTTACACAGAGTCAGTATAGACAGCAAGTCTGTGCAATTTCCCAATCTGCTGAACTTACACAAGGAGAAGGCCAACATACCACAGAGACAATGTCCAGCTTCACAACTCCTTGAGTCCATAATAAGCACAGAAATTCTTATTGTAATCTTCTAGCATAAACTAGCACACTTTCCCACATGCAAGCTGGATAAGCATCCATGGTTGATGACTTTTGAGGGAGAGGATGGAGAGCCATGCCCAACTTTATGCGGGAAAAAATTGCAAATTTCCTCAAAAACCCACAAAGTTACTATAAAAATCTCAAACTCTAAGCATCGGAAATACTTTTCTGGGAGGGCCCAAGCCTACTTACATCAATGAAGGATTTCCATCCATCACATTTACCTCAGTATAACACCTGCGGGTCTAGACTGTCTATGTAAGCTCTAGGTTCTAAAGTACTTGGGAAAGGTTACAGCACTATGAATGGCTTAAGTCAATTTCAGACCTGATACATCTCAAACCAGTGAAAGTGCTGTGTCCACAGAGGTCAATTCCCTAAATATTCACGATTCAGGAGTCCAGATTTCTTTCTGTTTGCATGGAGGTTTTGGGGAGCATGTTACAAACAAACCAACACGCTTAGGGGTGCTTCAGATCCCTAATTCTAATTCTAAACAGCTTTTAGACCAATAGTTGAAACAGTAATAGTCCATAGCCAAATGAGTCAGATACTTCTCACAAGTTCATGTTTTTATTACCTTCTACACTACTGAGCAAATTCAACATACACATGTAATTTGCATCACAGAATCTAACAGGTGAATTGCAGCACAACCACTCTCTGGGATAATTAAAGTTTCACATCTTAAGGGTATGGATGGCTTTACCCTTTTTTAAAGACATTTTTCACAGGGGCAGATTTATACATATGTGCACTTCTGGAATCAGGCCCTAACAAAGCTCTCTTCTGGCTGAGATATCACCTTAGTATGATTTTTTTCCCCCTCTAATTATCATTACTGGAGATAATTTTTGTATTTTAAGGCAGGTTAATCATAGCCTCTGGTATTATTATAATAGCACGAATGGAGATCTTAGTTTTGCAGACTCCTGCAGGAAGGTATGTCTGCTCACCAGCATCATGAAACCATCACATACCTACCAAAGAGTAACAATATGCTTAGAAACGCACATGAAGGCATCTAGATTTCAAGGTGATTATATGAAAAGGCACCTTCAAAATAAAGAAGGGGAAACACAGCCCACGCCGGGTCTTTAAAGAGCAGAAGGGAAAGCAGCAGCTAGTAGAGAGGGCAGCCAGGGAAGACGGAGACCGTAGAGCCCGGCTCCAAACTGGGAGGCAGAGAACAGCGGGGCACGTCGCTTGCCAGTGCCAGCCCCTGTACCAAGCCCTCTTCCGGCCCCGCACCGCCATCCGCACCCCCGGGCCCCGGCCCCCGCGGGGCAGCCATGCTACACAGCGCCCGCAGCCCCCGCCCAGAGCGGTGCGGTGCCTCCCGCAGCGGGAGCAGGTACGCAGAAGGACAGCACAACCGGGGAACGGCGCCCGCACCGACACCGGTAAACGGGCTCTGCGCCATCTCCGGCAGCATCCACCCATCCACCCATCCATCCTCTCTCCCTCCCTGCCCGCCTGCCGCTGCCCGGCGCAAACGGGGCGAGCCCCGCAGGCAGGTGGCTGCCCGCAGACCCCGCACCCCCTTGGCAGCTCAGTAGGGCACCGACCCCTCCGCTCAGAGGAGGAAAGGGTCCGGTTAACGCCGCCCTGCCCCGCAGCGTTACCAACACGGTTACCGTACCTCAGCGCGCCTCACGCCCCGCTCCCCTCAGCCTGGCTGCGGCCCCTACCGGTAAGAGCAGGCGCGGCGCGGGGCACCCTCCCCTCCCTGCGCGCGCAGCCGCCACCGAACCGCTCCGCGCCGCGAGTCCCGGCCGGTGCCGCGGCCCGGGTGGGGGCGGAGGGGGCGGTGGAGCCGCCATGGGGCCCGTGTGGGTCAGTGCGCGGTCAGTGCGCGGTCAGTGCGCGGTCAGTGCGCCGCGGGGAACGTTCTTGTCCGTGCCCGGGACCTTCCTCAGCTCACCCCCTTTGAGACACAGCGCCGGTCCTGGCTCCTGGCGGGCCCCTGCTGCCCTCAGGGCAAGAGGTGCCGCGGCGGGTGGGTGATCGTACCCTCGAACACCGCGCCAAAGGAAAGGCCGCCGAACTGCAAGCACAGGCATCCCTGTCCCGCATGCATGGGTAGGGAGTGGTGCGTGCGTCGGGACCAAGGGGGGCACAATTGTTCCCTTCACGTTAGGTGTTGGAACAGTAGAAGCTCGTTTATTCAGTTTTTGTCATATTATTGGGTGGGTAACTTGTGTCCCTCTGCCTCACACACAGGGTAAGTGCAGGGAGTAAATAAAGCAGGCAATTTAAAATGTGGCTGCTACCTCATTAACCAGTCAAGCCACCAGACAAGGAGTCCACCAAACCTGGCAAAGCTATGAGGATGGCCTCATGGCCGGGGACATTTCTGCTGGTCACCTGAGAAGCATCACAGTGGGGTCCTGCCCTTGCAGCAGCTGAACCCCTGAGTACCTCTTAGCTCTTGGGGTGCAGGAGCACCAGCACTGCCAGGCGTGAAGCAAAGCGGCACTGACCATGCCTGTAAGGCATCATCACCCTGGGTGCAGCATCCCTCAGCTGTTGTGCATGGAGTGGATGGCCTGTTCTATTTGCCACATGGAGCTGTCTGATCTGTTCAGCGCACAACCTGTGCCTCCATACAAAGGTGAGAGTATCTTCACTGCTAGGGTTAACCATGCGTGTCCCCAGCTACTCGGTTAAACTGCTCTGGTTTAGGAAAACAAACATGGTTCGCTGGTGTGAGGCATCACCTTTGTGTTTCTGTCTTCAAGGGAAGGAGCTAAGGAACCTTGCTGCACACTGCACCAATGCCTGCCTCAGACACACAGTGTGGAGGAGAATGACAGATATGTTTGATGGGAAGATGGGAGGGTTAAAAGGAAGCTGGTAACAAGGTCAGAAAGGCACAGAACAAAGAGCATTAAAAGCCAGAGCATTTCAGTGCCAGAGCAGGAAGGAGCAAATGTGTTAGGTTGGTGCAGAACAGTGCTGTTTTATAGATTTCTGTATTTTCTGTGCCTTCCCCAAGTTCCATGCTGCTACACCAACTTGGTTTTACACTCAGCTATTGCCTCGTTTCACAGGTTTTAATGCTTTTTGCTAGCAGAACTAAGTACCTGGAGAAACCCTGTCAGCATGTCCTCCATAGTGCTGCAAAACTGGGCTGGGTGGTCAGAGTTGGGCTCCTCAGGATATTTGCTTTCCTTCCTGTTTCTCTTCAGGAGCCTAACTCATTAACAAAGGGCAAGCCAGACTAACATGTTTGCAGAAGCAGCTGCCACAAAAAGCACAGGACTGAGTCAGTCCAATTTTCAGTTAGTACTACATGTGATGCATTCCTACAAGGTAGGAATCAAGACACTTAAATATCACACTGCTTATTAGATCAATAGACATTGTTAAGTAATCTGGCAAAAGAAAACCAAAATGCCAGGCAGGATCTGCATATGGGATCGTACAGGAAAAGGAAATTTAGAAGGAAAAATCCTGGAATCATATGCAGCAAAAAGACTCCACTCAACACCACAAGGAGCAGAAGGATCCAGGGGTCTGCATGTGTTCAGAAACTATGGACAAGCTTTGGACACTTGCTGTCAAACTTAATCACAGACCAGAAGTTGTAACTTCATCATATAACCAAAAGAGAAAATAATTTGCCGTTCCCTGTCTAAATCTCAGTAAATGTGAAACATCTTGGCATCTGCACCTTTTGGGGTTTATCAGTAACCTGAATAGGGACTAATTTAGAAGTTATTACTTAAGACCAATGCTTTTCATTTTTAAAAGCCAGGCTGATCATCAGCAACATGGAGCCCTTCATACTCTAAGATTTCCTGTTATGTATTTTAAGCAAGACCTTTGTTTTCCTCTGCTATCAGTTTGCTGTCATCAGAATTACAGTTCAATTTGTGTTGCAATAGAAAAAAGGCTGGATATCTCCTGCTTACAATACCTAACCGAAAGGTGATTTGAATCACTGAAAGGCTGAGGAGTTTATACCAATTTAATCGTAACAATTTCAGTTGAACATAACAACCCAAATTCTTTGCTCCAGAGTTACATCAAGGATTAACTGTGTCACAGGCAGCTTGCTTCTTAGAATCGGAAAGATAGCCGATGAAAAGAGCAGGTGCAATTTAAAAGGAGGTTTAAATTATATCCTGTAACACACCACTTGCATTACCCATATTATGCTCACTTAGATGACTAAGTCTGTTCTCTAATTACACTGGAGATGATTATGTCTGAGTATAATCTACCTAAGAATTATTAGACAGTCTACAGAACTATTACATACTGGCGACACAGAAATCTTTGAGGCTTCCTTTCTGTGCAAGCTGTCATGAACTGCATAAAGCAGCAAGGATGAGTGGTTAGAACGTGGTCCTGGGAATTAAGAGAGCCTGGGGTGTGTTGTTCTGCAATAAGCATGCTGCTTGGCTTTGGATAAATCTTGTAACCTCACAGCAATTAAATTACCTCATCCATGAAATGGGGAGAGCATTTACTCACAGCTGTATATATGAAATCTTTGAATGGAGATTGCTGTGTAAATAGAAAATACAAAAGTATAACAATTAGGACAAAGCCGCAATGCTTGTTTATTGATTATTTGCTCTTTGTCTTTAATAACATAGCAGCAGAATTTATGGATATTAAAAAGTGATTTATTTCTTCTATAAAAAACAATTTTCCAATTGGATGAAACATCAAAGAAGGAGCACAGGAAGGACACATCTTTAGAAAAGAGAATTTCAAAGAACCTTTATTCCATATTTTATCTATGAAAGGAAGAGACCAGAAGGCGAATACAGCAACATACAGCTTAAGTTACAGTTTATTTTTGTTCTTTTTTAAACACCTCTTTAGTTTGAGATCAAAGCCTATTCAGCAGAACTAGAACCCAAAAATCCTCAAGACTCTGCAGCACTAATCTTTGATTTGTCATTTCCAAAATACTTTCTTCTGCAAGTTCAAGACAGCAGCCACACAGGCATATTGCTGATGGAATTGGTTTTCTCAGCAGTGTTTAGAATGAAAGAAGTTGACTTGATGCAGATGGTGAAAAAGACCATCTAAGAGTTGAAATTACATTTTAAAAATACACTGATAGATTTTGGTAAAAGGGTACTGTATCCAAGAAAGCCTTCATGTCAATACTCCGTTTTGTGTTCCAAGCCACTGTCTTTTAGTCTTGGTCTCTCCCATGGAGCACTGATTTGGAGTACCTAAAAATCAGATAAACTGATTTTTAGGGGTTGTACAGAGTAAGTGAACCTACTTGCTGCTAAGTCAGAATTCTGATCTTATACCCATACAGGCATCTCACTAAATTTAAATTATTCCTCTCATAGTGAGTGATGTCTTAGAGTTAGCAACGTTGAAAAATCCTGCAAGACCCTAGATAATAGACCATAGACCAGTAAATTCAACTGATGTCATAAAACAATGTTAAAGAACAAAAAGTATCAATACTACTTGGGTATTCTGGGTTTTGTATATAGTCATATTCATATGCTCCAGTCTGGAGCAGAAACTTGATTGTACTTTTCCCATGCTGAAGGTGGCTTCAGCCGTAACAAAGAGGGTGGCAGGTGCAATATTCTGATGTGAAGTAAAGATGACACCCGCTCAGCTCAGAGAATGTTCAAAATGGAAACCAAAAGAGAAGTCATGGCTGCAGCTCCTTTATCCAATTACACCACTGAAGATTGATCTATGGAAACAGCTGGAGCTGCCCATAAGATGTCACAGTAGGCACAATGGCAGGCTGAGGTGTCGAGTGCGTATTAATGAGCCACAGAAAGTAACTAGTTTCTTCACTGCACAAGTAACATGACAGAACACGACTACCTTGTGTCACAGGGACAGAGAAGATGGAGTGCTGCAAGGACTCAGTCTAGAAACATATCAGGAACAGCACTGCACCACGCAACTGAGCCCGTTCAAAAGGTTGCTGCCTTCTGGAGTAATGATTTACCAAAATAGTATCAGTTCCTTGACTTGTTTTCATAATTTTTGTATTTTTCCTTGTTTTAATTTACAGTAACCGGTGACAACATACTTTCATAAGTCTAAAAGTTATCACAAGGCACAGTTTTTAGTACTGGCTTACAAAATCTGTGAGCCTGGAGGTTTTTTTAGTGTGCTAGAACAGAACCTGTAACAATGAGGCTTAAGACTCATAAACAGCTGAGGTGGGTGGAAAAAGGAAACCTGTCATCCTGAGAAGATAAGCCAGCAGTGACAACAAAGAAGCAGAAAATAGAGACAACAGCATTGCTTTCTTATGCAATGACCCTGTTTAATCTTCATGTGTGCTTCGTTGTTACAGTGCTGCCTGTACAGAAATGCTGTAGCAGACCAATGAACTGGAAAAGGTGTCTCACTTCCCTCTGCAAGAAATGTGCTGTAGTACCTATGTGCTATATAGTTACCCTTTATTAAAATCACATTAAAATTCAAGCATAGTGTTTCTCGGCGTAGCATTATTAATAAAATTGCAACAGCTTGAACATCAGTATGTAGGACAAAAACCAGTTCAAGTGTTATGCAGGTGATATAGGAGTTCACTAAACTGACTAAATACCTGAAGCAGCCTTGCATTTTGCATTAGTTTGTCAGGTCTGAATAATCTATGTGTAAATTGCTGTAAATTAAACCACAGCACTTAGGGAAAAGATCAGACAGCAATTTAAGGGACAGAAAATTCCACTACATGATTTATCAGCCATCTGGTGCAGTTCAAACAGCACTCAATCAGGAGAGGTTAGAATCTTCTGATTAGTTACCACAGCAACAGGTCTGCTGAGTACACCTAAAAAGTTATGCATATGTCAGCATCAGCAACCTTTTTCCCCCTCTCATACACAGTACACTGGGGGCGGTGAGCAGTGGCATGCTTTAAGGAGCTCGCCTCAATGATTAGTTTTCTTTATTCATGGAAGTGGTAGATATCTGCAGGTGGAAAGGGACATCTAATAACATACTTCAAACTTTCAAAACAAAGAAGTCCTTTTCACTCCTGCACTTCCAAAGGACAGGAAAATATATATATATGGGTTTTTTTAATGTCTACAACTGAGTATCTCAGTCATAAAAGATCTCACATTTACATAAATGTCCTTGTCCACAACATACAACTGGAAAACAGTAGTTCATAGATGGGGAAAATAACAAAGCTCAAACTGTATTGTACATTTCATGCTGTTTGCATGTTATTCCTTATGTACGTATTTTAATAAAGAGATATCTACAATAAATTACCCAGGACTTTTTAAACTTCCTTATATTAGATGTGGATGCCAGACAAGAAAACTGGATAGTACAGTGTATTTCCCCTATGTCCCCTGCCTATTTCATCTGTGATTTCCCCCCAGCACAAGAGCCCCAAGCCTGCTCTTGGCTTTACCCTCAGGCAGTGGTGTGACAACGCAAACCTGACACTGACACATCCCAGCACTGCCCTCCAGCAGCTGCCTGCTCAAGAACCAAGGTTTGAAAGCTCAAAGCCACCAGAGGTCTGGCAGAGCATATTAATTGGTGCTCCAGAGCCCACCTCACCAGCCCACCTTCACACAGTTCCACCACTGGATGGAGGGCTGTTTCCAAAGTGTGCTATGGCTCAGGCTAGCAATAACAGGATGTGGCACCAAATGAATAGGAGCATCAACTGTTTCTGCTCCATATGTGCTCCCGTGGCAGTTTGTGCTCACTTGTCAGCTGCAAGATAAATACCACATGTCCGGGAGCCTTGCTTCAGATCGAGTTATTTCAGAGTGCAAGCCTACATGGTGATACCCATGTGACTATGTTAAGCCCAGCTTTTAACCTAACTGATAATAGTGACATTAACAATGAGGACATGATGGCACGTAAGGGCCACAATACTGTATGCAAATGTAAATTCTTACCTTCTGTTAAAAGGAAGGAACATCGCCAGTCTTAACCTCTCTTAGTGGTCAGCAGTGCTGAGAGTAAAACCCAGCAGGTAGTAATTTTCTTTAAGCTTGGATTAGTCCGTTAGCTATAGCCCTATAGATTCTGTACCCAGAGATAGACAAAGGGTCACCAAAAACATCCTGCATTGTATTTATGGAATGAAAACCTGTTCTCTAAAGACATATCCCAGCAGATTAGAGACCAGAGCTAAGCTGTGCTATTTACTCCCAGAGAGAAAGCAGGGCAAGCACGCAAAAGAAATAGGTTTTACCTAGTTCACTATTCAGGGAAAGAGGCAGAAGAGGAAACATCAGTTGCTTTAAAGAAATCTCAATGGCAGTAACATGTAAGAGAACAGAATTGATTTAATGCTTTCAGTCTGACTCCCAGATGAGAATCAATTATCCTGCATCATTTAATCTCCTTAAGCAGGGCATGACACAAACTAGAAATTAGAAGCATTGTGTCTAATATGAAAAGCAGTTCTTAATGGTAGTTAGCATCAGTCTCAGATTTTTTAGAGGGAAACATAAGTGGGAATTGGGAAGCTCTGAAGAGCTGGCTACACTAGCTTTCCACAGTCAGCTCTTCAGATTTTAAAAGTGGATTTGTTCATTGTTTACCTAATGGAGATGCAGAATGAAAAAGGAAAAGGGGAAAACAGAGAAAAGGGGAGAAGGAAAAAACAGGAGAGAGGGAAAGATAGAAAAGGGAAAGCATGGAAAAGAAAAATACTATCCCTGTGAACAACTTCCAACCATCCATCAGGAATGTTGCCTTCAGAAACTTTGCACAACATTACTTACCTGACAATTTCCAAACCATCCCTTATGTTCATGGCAAATTTCTCAGCAAAACCCATTTCCTACTCTTTTTACATCATTGAAAAGGATAGAAATGCCACACGGCTCCTAAGTGGATTCAACCCCTAGCTAAACCAGCCTGGAGCAGAAGCTCATAGGATAAAGAAGTGTGATATAGGAGGTAGTTCCATCTGAATCCCTGGGAGGGCTAGTAATGAAGGTCCTTGTCTCTGTACATACAAATAGGTAAGTTTCCTACTGAGCTTTTCAATTAACATTTCTTGTGCGAACTGTTGACACAATCAAGCACAAGCATAAAAACAGAAGCAGGATAGCTAAAGAAATATCCTTTTGTCAAAGAATGGTTTTTCCTCTGTACCAGAAGAAAACTAGGGCACAGAATGTAAGCACTACGATTAACTTTCAGGAGAGGCTAAAATTATCCAGGATTATACAAATATATGCAGTTTGTTTGTTTTGATGTTGATTTGTTGTTTTTATTTTCCTGGTACTAAAACCAATTCACTGTTAAAGACAAATGAAGGGGTTTGGGGTACTGGAGTTTGGCTTTTTCTGTCTTTTTTTTTTTTTTGCAAAAGCTCTATGATGAGGCCAATGTATTTTTAAGAAGCAAACTCAGCGTACCTATCCTGAATATTCTTTAATGGATCTTAGAAGTATGAATTTAAGCTTTGTCCTAAGAGTTAAAATCCATATAGGATCTAGCTGAAGCAGTGATTTCTAATCAAAGTCAGATCAGGAACTAGACTCATTATTTGCAATACCTGTATCGGTGGCTGCCAGTGTTCTTTCTTCCAAGTAAGCAGATGCCAGAGAAACTAGGAAACAAAATATTTTGTATTTCTCACATTGTTCTGTAAGAAATACAAAAACTCTCTCACACACCATTAATTTTGCTTCTTTTCCTCGAATTTTTCTCCTTTTCCTGGAATGCCCCAAAGCAATGAGCTCTCCCTGTCCTGATGATACTCACCTGCCATCTGAAACTCGGATGTCTGTATCAGGGAATAAACCACCTTGTAGCTAACAGCAGAAACAATGGAAGGTGTGGGGAGTGTGTATGACAAAGACAATTGCAATTTCAAGGCTGACCTGTACCACCTATTTTTACACTGAAGCACTCAGGAAATATGCTATGGATCATTTTTGTTCTAAATGTCATGAAGAAGAAATTATGGTAGCAGTTTGATATGTACTTAACACTGCAATTTTATGACTGTCACATAAAGCACTCATCAAAACAACTCCACACTGGGAATGTTACTGGCAGCACAAGGACACAAGGTACTGAAAAGTAGACTTAACACCTGAGAAAGTGATGCCTTCATTTCCAACACTGTTTGCCTTGTCAGTTGATCTTAAACAAGAAAGCTTTAAAAAACATTTCAGACTGTAAGCACCATTCCTGATACTTTGCCAAAAGCTTTCTTGTGTCATTGCATTGCATATCAAGAATTTTCAAATAAAAGGAGCTCTGAAGGCTGCTTCTGTACCTACAGAAGGCAGCAACTCCCACTGTAATGGTTAGGTTGTGGCTGTGAATGACAGGCTGCAGTTCTAAAAGCCATCAGTACATATTTACCTATATAACCACAAAACAAGAAATGTATAAATAATGCTCTAAGAACAGGGGGAGGGTGCACTGTATGGAACACTCTCCACTTTTTCAAATGCTGCATTTTACTGACATACAATGAGGGTTTGTTTCTTCTTCAATACACCTTGCACTTCACACACAAGGCAGCCAAAATGCTGCTGGGTGCCACTGAAGCTCCAATACTCCTTATCCCCTCAGGGGACAGGCCGCTGCCTGTTCCTGCTCTCCTGCAGGTAGCTAGCTGGCTCCTGCTGGCACTGCAGCACAATGCCTGTGAATTCACAGATGCAACTGAGGTTAAGACAAGCAGTGCTATTTCTACCTATAAAATCCCTTCAGCTTCACAGGACTGTAACAATAGCAAACAGTAAAACACTAAAAGTGTTGAAGTGGCTTCTCAACTCTGCTGCTGATCCTGCACTTCTGAAATCCTTTTTCAGGTCGATTTCAGAATAACACAGCTACCAAGAAGAGCACTAAAACCAAACCCCATTCACTCATCCAGCATAAACCTACATGCAACACCAAATAAAACATCTTGGACCTACAGCTTTAATGCCTGCTGGCATTAACAACTTACCTGCATGTTCACTGAGAAGTTATTTTTATGAAATGCTTTAAAACTCTAAGCAGCAGATAATGCATATGTGCATTTCACAGCATTCACCAGCTCTGAACTCCTACTTAATACAGCGGAAACAACAGTTGCCTTTACTGAAGGCACATACTGGCACCCCATTTTAAGCTTAGCTTTTCATATATTTGGTCAGTCATCTGGGCTGTTTAATGTCATGCTTTTATGCTTTCATTCCCTGGCCAGATGTTCATAAAACAAGCTAAACACTGCAGTCACCTGAAACCCTGACAAACCCAATGCAAGTCTCAGCAGTGCACACACAGTATTTCCCCTTTGGTTGGGTACCCGCCAGGTCCCACATCCTAAACAAGGCTGCCTGAAGGGTGAACTTCATACACTACCAGCCCTCCTTGCTCTAGGCTATGCTAATTGCCTAGGCTCCCCATGTAGTCAATAGAGTTGATCTGGTAATGCTTCTGTCCCAGTACAACATGAACAATATACATGTGACATGTTGCCCCCAGATACTAAGTGCTCTGGTGACCATAGGGTAAATCAACATACCCAGGACAGAACACGCAAGCAACCCTGGGAAAGCTGAAATCAGGCAAACTTAACAAGGAGAAAAAAATATCAACGTGCAAAATCACAACTGGTACAAAGAACTAAATTATTCATTATTCCCTCACATTACAAGAATCAGGATTGGCAGCAAGCCTAAAAAACAAAGGGAAGTATTTTCCAACACTACTCTACTGTGAAAATCACTGCAATGGAACATTCAAGAAAACTAGATAGCATTGAGGAAAGATCTAAAGGTTACTGAAAACAAAATAGGTGGCCACAATTCCAAGTAGGCCATAAGCCACAGAGTACCAGAAGGAAAAAAAAAACCCCACAAAACTCCAAACTATTGCATGCCTTCACTTGACACATTTTTTCCTGCCAAAACAGACAATAACCTATAAGATCCCTATGCAGTCTAACTGTTTAATAACACAGTCTTTTAATACTTGCTTGCAACACTAGGTGGCAGGGAAAATACCTACCTCATCTATAGCATTTGAATGTAGAATCTCACTTGGCAATTGGTGAGGGTGCTGAGGGTGCTGAGGCACTGGCACATGTTGCCCAGAGAAGCGGTGGCTGCCCCATCCCTGGAACTGTCCAAGGCCAGGTAGGATGGGACTTTGAGCAGTCTGGTCTAGTGGAAGGTGTTCAGAGACCCACGTGTTACTGGTGTCAGAATAGAAGCCAATTCCTTCCCTGAGATACCCTGACCTCTCATTTAAGAAACCACAGGAAATTGCAAAATGATTCTTCCTCTCCAGAAACAGCTTGAGCACATGCAAGTTGGAGTTGAAATCTGCATGGTCTCCTCCTTCATGAAAACACAGCACTAACATTTACCTCATGCCTCTATTGTTCTAAAAAAGTCACTTTATTATTTAAAATTCGCATCATTTGTGTGCTACTTGTGCAAATACTGCATGACAAAACAAGTTCTGCAACTCGGGCAGTCACAAAGCAGGCAAGCCAATGTGAATTGTTCTTCAGGCCATACTGATCCTGCTGTCAGTATGCTCTTCCCCTTCTGGATATGGGAAAAACTTCAGACTTGTAACATTGTGCTTAAGATCTTCCTCAAAACTTGCGAGGGACTAGTATGACCTTTCTTCATGAATGCAAGCTCTGAGTTTCAAAACAAATGTAAAGGATATCACCTCTGCACTGCAGCATAATTTGCTGTTTTACAAATTACAGACGTTTCCTAGAATCTTGCTGACATTAAAACTGAAAGTCTGACATTTAACTCCTATTTTGCTTATGTAATTTAAAGAAAAATGCAGACAATTATTGTTTGCTAGTACTTTAGAGAGACCTTCAAGAGCAAAATCAGGACAGGGTAGTCCTTCATCTCATTCAGCTTTGTATCAGTTCCTCAGCTGTACAAAGAGATGCTGATGCCTTTCTAGTGCATCTTTTTAAAATCTGCAGGAAAAAAAAAAGCAAGGTCAGCACACTGCTTTTTAACCAGTGACACTCTAGAAGGAAGCACAAGTAATTTAGACGCAGAGTAGAAGTCATACATAAAGGAGTCGCTGAAAGTGATCTTAAACACACAAACAAATCACAGAAAGGCACTGAACTGGATTTTGATTTTCACAATGTTTGATAACAGGAAAGTCTGTTTCATTTCTGAAAAATAAATTAATACAAAATTTAAAAAACACTGAAGTCTTTTCTGCATAAAAGGAGGTACATTTCCATACTTTAAAATAGTTTAAAACATTTGTACATAATGAACAGAAATTCTTTTATATAAACAAAGTGTTTCTTTGCCAACAGCAACTGTCAACTCCAAAACACAGAATTAAGTCAACAAGAGAACCAGACAGTCTGAGTCACTGCCACTTGTGTCAAAAAAATTATGCCACCATTTTCTACAGCTCATCATGCTTGTATGTGAATTCCCTTGCAGATATAAACCCATCACTGTCTTCATCTTCTTTATCAAATATGTCTTCAACCAAAGCATCATGCTGGGTGTCATTGACCACTGCTCCATGCCTTTCAAACTCTTTTTTCAAGTAAATTTTCACCTATTAAACAAAAAAAGGTGAGAGATAATGTTTCTAGGCTTATGAAAGAATTGATTATTACAGTGTAAAGGATGGCCACTATGTCCAGGATTGTACTATTAGACAATAGATACCTTCCTTCCTATGCCACTGCCAAAGCAATACTTGTCTGACTGGTTCTGCAGCCCTGATCAGTGATGTAAGTCTCTAGTAATATAACTGACAGTAAAACTAGGAAATCAG
>JBCJKH010012019.1:9539-25273 GCA_039877255.1 Loriculus beryllinus
CATCGACGCGCCCTGCTCAGAAGTAATGCACATCACTCTATGCGATGGAATTGGGAAGATTTGCACCATATGAAAGGCTCCTGCTTTGTAATGATGTCATTGGAGGGAAATCTGTACTGATTTTCAAGCATCTGAATGACAAATTTCCACTGATTAACACACTTTTTCTTGTACTGTTACAAGTACCAGCTATTGACCATATCTGAGAAAAGGATTCTGGCCTAAAGTGAATGTTCTCCTTAATTCATATCAGAATTAGCTGAATGCTATTGGAAGAGTCCTTTTGCTCTAAATCAATGCAGCTCAGAAAAGAATACCTCTCTTAGCAATCCAAACCAGCAGGTAAGCACATGTCAATGCAAAGCAGATTCACTCCTTATCTAATCTGATTTATACAAAAAAATAAATCAGGCTTTTAAGGCTCAACGTGAGCTTTTAAAAAAGTAGCTAAAAGTCGTATCTCACAGACAGGCCAGCCTGGGTGGGCCTTGGGTGACATGGTCTAGTGAAAGATGTCCCATGGCACAGGGTTCTGACTTTGATAATCTTAAGGTCCTTTCCAACCCAAACCATTCTGTGACATAGATACAGGCACATGCGAGGTATATAATGCACACACACATGCACCCCTTGTATCCCAGAAACTTCTGGTTTGCCAAGAAAGCCAGAACTAGGAATCCTGAGGCAATACCACCAAATGCTATGGTGCCATGCCTTAAAGTCACACTTCTGTCAAATGACCTGCCCTGTCTGGTTTGAGCTTCAGACCTTTAGGTGTGTTTTAAATAAAGGAATTCCATATTGACAAAAAAAGGCATTTCTCTGCACTTTAGTTGTTGAAGTAGCAGTATTAGTGACTCATGATGAGATCATGAAGAAGAAAGCACAGCATAAAGTATACCAATCCAACCCCACACAACAGCATCAACTCAACCCCACGCCACCCAACTGCATCAACCAACTACATCACCAACATGACAGCAAACAAAACTGTTTGAAATACTCCTTCCTTCTCACACAGCCACCACTCTTTGAAATTTGTCTCCATTCTCAAGCTGTCTTGACTTCAGGCAAATCATTTGTACACAAGCCTCTTTTTACTTTGCATGAGTTCGTTTTGTAGTATAGGGCAGTCCAAAAGATGCACACCTGATTTTACTGACAAGATTGAAACAAGTTATTAACAAACAAGATCTAAGCAAAGATAACGAAATGGCAAGATAAACCCTACAGGATAAATTCTTCTACTCAATGCCTATGAAGTACTACATTTAAAAGCAATCACAAATGATCTCAGAAGTTAATGCAAGCTTTTCCAGCAATCTAAACACGTTTATCACCTATTGACTCTTGAGACCTTACGAAAGGAAAAGAGATTTAAAGCCCAAGTCAGATAACCCAGTGCATCTCTCTAAATTGGAATTGCGTACAGGAGCCATCCACAGGAATTCTGGTTGCAGTCAGAGTGTGACAGTAACAACACAGACCGTGTGTCCAGTGAGCCTGGCTGGCAGCATAACTGTTTCAAGAACATCTGGGGATTACAGTGCCTGGCAAACCATATCTGTAACATGCAGGGATTAGGAAGGAAAGATAATTCGCTGGAGGGGTGCTACCAACCTTACACATTTGAGCAGATAAGGAGGGAACAGTTTCACTTGTAACCTGACAAGCAGGCACTAAGGTAACAAAGCCTTGCCTTTGAGACATAACTAGTACATCACCTTGTAGTGTTCCACATGCCACTAGTCCAGAATGGTGCCACTCAGAGCTAGGCAATTATACCTTCTTAGGTGCAGGAGCACTGTGTCCACAAGGCAGCACTACCCTGTTTAATGACCACTACACTGCCTACACCTAATGAAAAGGGGAGATAAGATGAAGTCTAAAAAATCCATATAGTTTTAACAAAAAAATCCTTATATCTCAAGAGTTCCATATAATATATATCAATATAAAAGGTATGAGAATAAGGAATTAAACTGTATTTCAGTAATTCAAAAGCTAACAAATTACATCAGAATCAAAACTCAACATTAGAGACCAAAGAGCTTCAGAATTAGGCGTGTACATCAAAGAAACCTAACCTGCTAAAATAACTGCAAGGCACCTCAACAATAAAGTAGTGGCACCAGGTGTAGAACTGAGACACGAATGCATTTGTAATTGGGAATTAGAATAAAAGTATTCTTGGTCAGAGGGGTTTTCGGGGAGGGCTGTCACTTTCTCTGCCTTTCAGTTTAAAAAGAAAGTAAAAAGACTCAAGTTAGGAGGAAAGATAAAACAAAAGCAGCGAAAGCACATTATTAAAAACCAAATAAAACCAGACCGCAGCAGGTACGTTTCATTCCCTTGAATTACAAGCAGAAAGGCAACCAATCTCAATTTCTTTCTTTGGCTGAAGTTGTAGAAGTTCAAGATCTGCAGCTGCCAAAAGCAATTACAGACAGTTCAGCCTCCTCCATTCTCTTAAGATCACTTTTAGCTTTCTTCTTGTCCTTTCAAAAGGACTGAGGTTTTGTATTCTTATTCTTGAGAGAACTAACCCCCACTGTCCAGTTTATACCACTGTATCATTTAATTTCTCCTGTAAATCCAGCTGTTCCCATGCAGGGGCTAAAACTGCATGTGGTAAGAGAAAAGACTCACAGAACGGGGCTACTCAGACTTCTATTGCTTGAGTATCTTCCAGCTTTTTGTATGGAGATGACTGACTTAGTAGATGAGTAACAGCAGTGAATGTCATCTACCCTGAGCTTAGCAAAGCTTGCAGTGTATTCCAGTGTCCTTCAACCAGATTGGTAACATATGAACTAGGTAAGCAGACTATAAGGTGAGATAAACTAGGCTGAAAAGGACGTAGTGAGTGGTACAAAGTCCAACTGACAGCTGGTTACAGGTGGCATCTCCCAAGTGGCAATACTGGGGCCAACACCTTAAGATCTTTACTAACACTTTCAGCAAGTCTGCAGATGATACTAAATTGGATTTGTTCACTCTTCAGGGATGACAGCTGAAGGGAGAAATCCTACTGCTGTCTTCAATTACCTAATGAAAAGATACATAACACAGGTCCAGGCTCCTTTTCAGAGAAGCACGGTGATAGGACAAGAGGCAGAAGACAGTTAAGTTTCAACAAGGGAAATCCCAATCAGATGACAGCAAAAAAATTTCCACATCGGTGGTCAAACACTGAAACAGGCACCCAGAGAGGCCATGGAATCTCCATTGCTGGCTCTTATGGAGTACTGATGGGAGAAAGTTGGACTACACCACCTTCACAACATTTCCATCCTCTTTTACAGGACAAGCTAACTAATAGACATTATGAAGCCTAGTAAGAATCACAGAATCTGAGTGCTGGTAAGTTAAATAAGCAAAATAAAGAATAGGGTGTATGTATTTTCTTTTTAAATAAAGACTGCTAAAATATCATCAGACTACATAAAGCTTGCTCCAGAGTTCATCTGGTAAAGGTCCTGGTAACACATGACCGCACAGCCCTACAGCATTCATCTGTTCTGAAGAGGAGATGCAAGTCATCACTCTGCATCTGCATGCTGTGCAGTGCTGCGTGTACTATGGATTCACACGATTTTCTGGTGTCTTTGTGATGTACTGGAGAACCACTATTGTGTTTGCTCTCAGAACTGTGAGGTGAGGAGACATTTACAATACTTTTTCTATGTAATCTTCTCTCTGAGGAGAGAGTACCTTCTTTCGATATCTAAATGTCAAAGGAAGTAAAAGGAACTCTGCAGGATTATTATCTCCAGCTATAGCTCGAGAAGCAGAGATTTGACAGTTAAATGACTTTCTCAAAGTCAGAGAAAAACTAGCTGAATCAAGCACAGGAAACTAATATAACAACTTCCAACTTCCAGTTTTCTGTTGGCATTGAGAGAGAAAAGCCATACATTTGCCAACAAGAGAGGAAATACATATGCACATACAAAGTGGTTTTCCTATTGGAGCATACACACTTTTTTCCTAGCTTCTAGTTATTTATGGTCTGGAATGGCTGAGAGGAGCTGGATGTAATGAGAAAATGAAAACTCCTCTGGAATGCAATGTAAGAGCCCCTTTTACACTTGCTACACTCCTCTGTCGCGATGCTCTTGCTTTTCCATCATCACCTCCCGCCCCAACACAGTAAGAATTTCCTTGACTGTTAAATAGAAGATGACATAAGTGCTTACATCATTTACAGAAAGAAAATTAATAAACTTTTTCTGAGCTTTAGCAAGCCCCTTCCTACATTAGCATTAGAGCAACTTCAAACAAGACTTGAAATGCTTTTGCAACATTTAGCCAAACTCAATCACGACTTCTTCACATGCACTGAAGTTGGGATAATTTAACATTTAAATGCATGCAGCCCTAAACTGCAGCACTGACCACTGAGTCTCTGCCTCCCTTCCAAAGCCATCTGTGGCTTCCGTGCGCAGACAATCAAAGATCCTCTGGGCAGACGAAGAGTAATTAAACAACTCTTCCAAAGCGGAGCAGACTGACCTTTTATACCACATTACCAACTGATGCTCTAATTGACAAGCCAGAGCTCTCAGATTCTTGTTGCCTCCAAGGCTCAGACATGAAGCTAAGGAAAAACAAAGGTACTTCCAAAGCAGCCCGTGGGTCAACCTGGCACAACTTCACTGTGATCAATCACATCCTTTTGCAAGACAGAGGCTGAAATGAGCTACTGGCAGGCAAGCCACCTCCATAGAATACACACAGTCAATGAGATTGACTTCATCTTACCTGATATGTGTTGCCGGAAGGGACTCATATTGGCGAGAAAGGAAGAGCTCTCTGTGCTTCAGCTGATGTTTCTGTTTATCAGTCAAATCAACCTCGACTGTAGTTTCAGACTCTTCTTCAACTTCTTCTGCAGAGAAGCAGAGCGTAGGTCGAAATTAACTCTGTGCATAACACCCCTGCAGCCATCTCACTTGACATCCCCACCCCTTAGCAACCTCCCCTACTACTGCAAAGCGAAGATGAGTTTAGCAAGGCTACAGTTTATGTAACTTGGCAGAATATTAAGTATTTTGAATTCCATACCTTCTACTTAAAACTCTTAAAAATACTATGCTCCTCTCCTACTGTACTACGCATTGATGTCTTTCACGCAGCAGGAAGAACAATCCTAACAATATTAGTCACTCTTTTTCCATCTTCTTTCATCTTGTCTCTTTCTCTGGGGGTGCCTCTTGCTCGCTGAACAGTCCTGGTTTAGACTTGCTCTTGCTGACATTGGTATTACTAAAACTCTTACAGAAGTCCTGGGGAAAAGCATGCTTTCTACGAACAGAAATTACCAAACACAACTGCAGTCCAAGACTGCCAAGTCACAATCTAAGACAACTACTGCCTTCTATATGTTAATCTTATTAGATACTGACAACAAATAGTGTATCTCCATATTTAAATAAGACCTACAATTATTTCTATTTAAAGAAAGACAGCACTATTTAATCTAGAAGATAGCATCTACAGCAGCAAATTGTAAATGATATCATTTCTGAAGGGTATTTTCAATTGAAAAATTTCTTTTACAGCTCTAATCTGAAATTCCTCAATATTACCTCACTTATATTAAACATCAACCCCTTTAGAGATTTAAAGCAACTTTTATTTAAAACTGAGAACGTAAAGGAAGAAATAAAAGCAGATACAAGAAAGTGCCATACACAGACTTAAAGAGCAATGTTCACAATGGCTGCTAACATCTCATATGATGAGAGGCTCTCCAAAATGGCCTGGGATCTACATAGCTGAAATCTTCTTTCCTACTTGGTTCTTCAGCCATGTGAAACTTCAATCTCTATTTCCTCTTGCTTCCCACAAAGGAAAAAAAAGCCTCTGGGAATACTGTATGCAAAACCAGGCACTTTAATACCTTCTCTAAGATTCGACAATTTTCTGCCTGCTAAATTATCTGTCAGCTGCAAAACCAAGTGTACTTTATAAAACATGCCTCTGAAATCAGACAACCAAACCTCAGCACTAGGGAGCATTGCACATAACCACGTACAACAGATCACCTCACCCGCCCTTTCAACAGTAGCCCTTTCCACAAACAACTTACAGACACTATCTCAAAGGAAGCCTGCCTGCATCCTCATGGCAACCATAGCTCTTTCCAAACGCACTACTTTATTACTTTCTTTCTTTTAAATCATGCCCGTGTGTGGCTCATTCCACTTCAAATAGTTCTCTCCCTAAAAGTGATAAAACAATATACTCTGATATAACCACTTCTTCAAATCCAATCCCAACCACCTTAAGCCTATCTTGCTGCAGTCTCCCCCAGTCACCCTCCTTGTTTTGGCATGTTTTGTGGGGAGATAAAATAAGAAAAACCAAAATGAAAACAAGACTCCCCCAAGTCGCATCTGACACCCCACAGCCTCACACGTACAGGTTCAAGTCAGGCCACTGCTCAGTGCAGAGTTATCCTGGCATCTAGAGTACTAACAGCAAATAAACCTTAAAAAAGATAAATCACTGCAAAGGCAAAGTTTTTTAATAAGGGAATTTAAGAAAAAAATAGAAATTAATGTAAAAAGCTTTATTTCATGGTGGTTTCATGGTAGCTGCTACGGGGCTGTGTTCTGGATTTGTGCTGGAAACAGCTTTGGTTATTCAGGGATGTTTTAGCTACTGCTGAGAAGCTTACACAGGGTCAAGGCCTTTTCCGCTTTTCACACCTGCGCAAGGAGTTGGGAGGGGACACAAGACAGTGACCCCAACTGACCCAAGGGATGTTCCACACTCTATGGGGTCATGCTCAGCATATAAAGCTGGGGGAAGCCCAAAAGCGGGACACTCAGAGTGATGGCGTTTGCCTTTCCAGGTAAGTTACTCGTGATGGATCCCTGCTTCCCTGGGGATGGCAGAATACCTGCCTGTGATGATGGAAGTGAGGAATGAATTCCTTGTGCTGCTTTGCTTTTGTGTGTATTACAATACCAAGCCAAGACAGTGATTGTTCTATTGTTTGGGGATTTTTTAAATCGATGTACTCCTTATATTATTCTACAGGTCCAAAGTTCTCAGCTTGCTATTTATTTCATCTCTCCTTCCTGAAAGCTATCAAAGCAAGGTATTCTTCTGTTATAACCATCTCAAAAAGCTGACAAAAAGCTGTCTGCTAGAAGGCAATTTAGGCATCCAAACACAGGTGTCTGGGAACATTTCAGACTGATATACCCAAAACATATGACTGCACATATGGCACAAAACACAGAAGAATATATGTCATTTTAAAGTGGCTGCAGGGAGCCAGAAATGGTATTGCAGAGTTTCAAATGGCTTTAGACACCTGTGCTCAAGTACGTTAAAAGCTCCCTCAGAGAAAGAACTGAAAGCCCCCCAGACTTTAATCATATTTATTGTACCCATCTCACATAAGCCAAGAATCCAACAGTTTCAAGAGCCTGAAGCTGAAATTAAATGCCTCCAACACAGCTCTCTCAAAACACTAAAAACCTAAGCATGAAACAGTGAAACTTTTCTGTTGTATGCTTCGGAATAACACACAAATTTTACTCATGACCTGACAAGCTCAGGAGAAAGCAGAACCAACCATGGCCAGTTCCACTCTTAACACAGTATCACCAGGTTAAGTACACAAGCTTCTTCTTCAGAGCTATAATATAAAACCAATGCTAACAGCAGGATTAGCATTTAGTAAAACGAGTATAGTTTGCCCCAGCAGTAACACAAACCTATAGGACAGGAAAGGAAACAGTGCACACCGTAAAGAAATGAGAACACTAAATCTGCTCGACAGCAAGTACAAATACAAAACCTATTTGCTTATGGCAATACAAAGAACTCCACAACCGAACAAACCTTTGGAGAGCAGCTTTTGAACCAGGTTTTTGCACAGATGAGACCTTAACACCTATTAGAAGAAAAGTGGTGATGAACTTCTAGTACTTTCGGAGATCTTTTCACCTTTTTGACTCAGATTTGCACCATGTGCAATGCAGCCCGAAGCTAAGCACATTGTCAGCACTCAGGATGAAAAACAAAGCAATAGCTCAGAGCCAGTGGGTATTTTAATGCAGCGAAATGGTGATGCCAGACGCAGGCCTCATTGTTCCAAGAGTGGAGCAAAAATAGAGTTCAACTTAAAACTGTTCTGCTTTAGAAGCCTTAGGTATGACTATATCTTTATTTACATTATATATATTTGCAAGGTATATTTCATCAAGTAAAGGAAAACATTCGAGAGTGCAAACTCAGGCATCTCCCAGTGTACTTGTAAAGATTTATTTCTGACACATGGGCTTTTTAATCAGCAATGGTAAATACTTACTGTGATCCTGAAAAGCAGAGTGATCTTGGTGGTACTCTCAGTAGCAGTGCTGCAGACTTACCCTTTCCCTTTTCCCCCTGATGTAAGTAAGCCTTAACTGGCTCTATCGAGCCATGGACACTGGGAAGAAACAGGAATCCTCACTCATTTTACATATGCATCACCACTTTTAAAAACATGAGGATCCCCTGCTCCCATTTAATTTGTGGATTCCTTGTGAGAAAATGGTGGCATTAGTGAGGATGAGAAGACAACTGCCCATGTCACCTCAATTTTTGACACAGTGGCTTTGTTTCTAGTTAAGTAAGGTGATGACTCAAGCTTGCCACTAGGAAGTACTGCTTGTTTTTACAACTGAAATCAAAATAAACTGAGGCCAAGCCTCTAGAAACAGAATGCTCCCATTCAATAGAAAATGGCTTAAAAATAACCTCAAAAAAACACAACCACCAGATCCTGAAAGATACTTAAAGGTTTAAGTGTGACTCAAGCCAGTCTATACTTAACCATCAGCTAGCAAACAAGTTAAATTCCTCTAACATATTACTCTTCCTTAACTAAGTAAAAATTACCCACCATCTGCTCCCCTTGTCTACTGCAACAGAAAGTAAGAGAAATTAGTCTGAATACCTAAGCCTATCTTCAGGGAGGAGCAGTAAATCTTCAGTTTTAAGAGGAAGAATAAAGCTCTCCCTCTCTTGCCACCAAGCTGCTGATGTTGTTTTCACCCAGAGGTTGGCTGGATCTCACAGCCATGGAAAAAAGTCTCTTGTACCAACTCCTCCCCAAAGCTGGCTCACCTGTGAGATCAGCCCAGGTTATTCAACATTTGATTCAGCTGGGTCTTGAAAACCTCCACAGAGAGAGGCCACATAACATCTCCAGCAACCCAAGCCTGGTGAATAAAGTCTTTTCCTTGTCACTGCAGAGTCCAACTCCATCTTCTCTGTAACTTCCCCATAGCCACTGGGAACCCACTTCTTCTCCAAGCAGCAAAGGCTCAAACCCCACACCACAGCCTCTCCATCTCCACCCATGACGGTTGCTTCTGCCAAACTTGTTCCAATTTATCAGCAACTTTCTTGTATTGGAGACCTAAGCGTGGATGCGGTACCTAGATGTGATGTAACAAGTGCTGAATAATCAGGGAGGATCATCATGTGCCTGGATCTAACAGCTGTGTGCCTGGTAACCCAGTTCAGGATGCTGTTGGCCAACTTTATTGCCAAGGAGCTGCTGTTTGCCAGCACCCCCAGGACTTTTCCCCCTCTGTCCTCAGCCTGTATCCCTGCCAGGGGCTCTTCCTTCCCAGGTGCAGGACTGGCACTTTTTCCCCACTGAAATACCTTCCTTCAGGTTCTCAACAGACCATTCCTCTTGCTTTCTAGGAACCCCTCAAGTGTATCACTGGTGATCCCCTCACTGTAGTGTCACCTACAAACACGATGAGAGCCCTCCACATTGCCCACTCCCATCACTAATAAAGACAGGTCCTCATGGAGCTCCACACACAGTATGAACCCTTAACCACAACACCCTGACTCAGACCATGTAGCTAGGTTTTTATTCGCTTAGTTGTCCCCTAATCCAGATCAATTCTGCCTACCAAAGAAGCTGGTGCTGGCACAAAAGCAAGAAGCAGAAATAAGAGAGTTAAGCTGGGAAGACTTGATGGGAAAACCCAAGATTACTCTTTTCAACAGCAGCACAAACCAGCGCTGAATTAGATCAGCAGAGGAATCAACTGAGATTGCATTAACTTCCTACCTCTTCAACTTAATTGCTTCCCATTTTGAAAGCGTATCTCAGCTTAAATGCATCCGGTTTATGCAAGCTGAGGTGGAGAGATCCAAATCACTTACGCTATTTTTGAAGATACATCAGTTTAACCAAGGTTGCTAAAGTGTCTTTAAAATTACCTTAGACTGGTGTAAATTTTGGTTCAAACAATGCCACTAAGCCTTACTTCAGAAAAGTTTCTAAGCTTTTCCCTTTCTTGTATCCCTTCTTCTCCTATGCTCTGCCCAAAAACTATATGCATCACAGATATCACCAAACCTGCAGATGAAAAGCTGTGAATGCTGAACAGCAGCAAGTTTACTGCAGACATCAAAGGAAAGAAGTCTCTTTTAAGCTTATCTGGTTGTGGCAAAAAAAAAAAAAAAAACCAAACAAATTCAAGTGTTAATTTGGCCATTAGATGCTACAACACTAAGAACTATAAATATAGATTTTGGGGGAGGGGGTGTAAATCTATTTATTGCCAAACTGAGTAGAAAAGATGAACATTAAGCCTAACCATCTGAACACCTACCTTCAGACTGTGAATGAAGAGCTCCTAGGTGAGCAGTTAGCCAGTTTGCTCATCTGTGTGAGGCTTCTTGCCACATGCTGTGTTGTACTAACTCAGTTGTGATATTTAAGCCCCTAATGCTGTAGTAAAGCAGTTTAATCAATTTTGTCAGCTAGACTATGCATGACTAGGCTGTCAAATTGACTGAAAAAGTGTTTACCAAAGCTGATTTAATTAGCTTTACTTACACCATGGCTGTTAGAACAGCATTCAGATGGCTGTAGAATATATAGCATCAATTCAGTATTTGCTGTTACTGTCAGATAGGAGCAGAAATCTAAAGCACAATGTGCATGGATTATGAGTCAGCTAGACAGCATGTTACCATCTGAAGTGTGAATCTGAGCAGGTCTGCAGGTAGGAAAATAAAGACTGATTGGTTGCACTGACAGTGAACAGGTGTACTTAAAATTCCTATTGGATAGCAGAGACGTTCATGTGGCCACCAAAGGCTTATCCAGTTTTCCTACACAATTACTCAGGTTATCCTCCCATGCTACCTCATCATTATCGTTCCAAAGGAAGCCACAAAGCAAAGAAGGAATTACCCTGTACAACCATTAGGAACTAATACATGCACCTACCCTCCAGTAATCAAAATTCTCTCTAAGAAAAGGGGGTGTTTTAAGTCCTTCCAAGTCGCACATCACAGTAACAACTCCCAGGACAACAGTCAGTTATCATTTTCTCACATTTATGGTAGTCCTATAACAAAAGTATTTAATGAACACTATCAGGTTTCATTACCAGAAAACTCCACCTTTCAAAATGTGATGGATGGGTTTTTTGGATAACTGGGTTTGGACATTTTTGAGAGCAGGAGCCTGTAGGTGGAAGGCAGAGGAGAATTACCTTTGTAAGTAGGATGAATCGTGTTGTGCTACATTAATACATCCTAATCAACTGTGACGTGAATAAATGCACAAGTAAGCACAATAGGGTTTTAACCCTATTATGCAGCACCTCAAACTAGTTGATGATAACACCACACAAGGGTCTCACAGAAGCATGAAAACAATGACGTGCAGGCAGCGGTGAAAGAGCTGGTGATTCTGTATCAGAAACCTAAACTAGGTTTTTCCCCCTCTAATCCCCCTGTTTCTGTCTCACCAACTCAAAGGCAAACTCTCCCAAATGAGAAAATACCCTGTTACAGGCTCAAAATGCATTGGTCATGTGTACACCTGTATGCAGAGTAGCAACCTGCTGCAGGACATGTGAAGCTACAGCCCTACTTTAAGCAGCTCATTAGCAAGTAGCAGTCTCTAAGTTGTGCCACAAACACAGCTATTTGCAATATGATGAATATCTGCAATGTCCAATTACTGGTATCCAGCTCATCAGCCGAATCAGAAGCCAATTAGTGACTTCTCTGAAGTGCAAGTACTTTGAAAGCTGTGGGAAAGCAAGTGTAATGTTTTAGTTCTGCCCTCAAACCCAGGCTGGCAGCCCACCCACTGAGCAACAGAGCACATGGGGAAGCTGACACTGCCCGAGAAATCAGCTTTCACATCTATTATCTGACTCAAGGAGTACAAAGGCTATCTGCAAAGGTGCCATGTAACCTGCATGAGTAATTGCTAGACACGATTTTGAGAACACGGAGGTCTGGTTTTGTGAGTCTGACACCATTAACAACTTTTCCCATCACTTGGATTTTCACCATTTTCATCATTTCCATACAGCCCCCATGCTTATAATAAACAAGATGGTCTTTTCTTTAGAAGAGGCCACAGGTATGCCTGATCTAGTTAGTTAACAAGTTGTGTAGTCGCCTCTCCTTAGCAAAATGCAGTGTATATATTAAATGTATCATGCAGATAAGTAGGAAAACCAAAAATCTCTTTATTTCTCTGTAAGAAGCCAGAGCCCACAGTTAAGGTCTATGTAGTCATTTTCTTTCACAGAGTGACAACGATAACCACAGAGCTTCAGAGATCTCAGCTGCTTTTGTAGCATACCATTCACATCCTCAATAGCAGGTAAACAGCTTTTCAAGATCTGCTGGCAGAGACGAAGAGGTGCAGATTGTGCAAGCACTTTCCCACCCCTACTGAGAATGGCATATGATTCTGCTTATAAAACACAAATTATTTATCCCCTACAATACCTCCTTCCAGAAGGGCTGAATGCTGTTTGATTTTTTTTTTTGCAGGAAGGAAAGAAGGGAGGGGGGGGAAAAGAGACAAGGATTTGTATATCCTGTTCTCGAGTAAACTTAACTAAGATACAGTAAAGCTCGACATGCAGGATTTTTAAATGAGAAGAATGCTATCCAAGATAATGTCTGCTCAATGCCAGCATGGTAAGAAAGCTGTTCTGTTTATAGACCTGATGAGACAGGCAGGAAGAGGAGTTCATTCACTTCGATGGTCTGTGTATGACTTAAAAAATCACTTGTTTTCCATCTTAAGGTATGCTAGAGTTTGATCTTCCAGGGTTTATACGTTATTTCCTTGATGAACCTACAGAGATCTTAGGATTCTAATTAACAGGAACTAGACATACAACTGAGATATGAACATACGTGTATCACTTCTAATTACTAAAACCTTTTCATTTATTCTGATGCTGGTGGGGGAAAACAAACCAACCAACCAACCAAACCAGTGTAAGAATAAACATCAAACTGTATTAACTAGTCAAATCTTTAAGATGTATGCCATTTTTGCCATCCTCTTTGCAGACAACACATTCAAATACTGTCTTCATTATGGCATCAAGACAAATAGCTCACTTCATACATGTTGAATGCTCAGTATTCTGATCCTGGCTTTGCTTCCCTCTTACTAAGAAAAAAAACTGAACAGAAATAAAAAAGGATATAAGAAAAAGGGGAAGAGCATTACAAAAATATATGAAGCTGATCACCCTTTGGAGGCAAATATAAATATAAAAGCTATCCAAATATCAAAGCCCTTTCTCTTGTATGATGCTTGGCAACTGAGTCCTTGTCCCCTTGAGGCCCTGCTGAGAATAATAGCATGAGGATTCTGCTCCTGACAGCAGCATCAGTCAAAGGATCTGGCCTCTGTCACACAGCAAAGGGCCACAGGACCCTGTGGGATGAGGTTACAGGTCACTGACCCTGCCAACACTAACAATTTCTGTTCTAGTTTAAGCCAAAAGAAGGCTTCCCTTTTAATACCGGGAACTGAAACATGACTCTTTTCAGTGTTGTGTAGCACTGTCACAATCACCCACAGAAACAAGAGCAGGCAAATCAAAGTTAAAGCCTATTGCTTGGCATATAAAAAATGGGAAGTCTGCTAAGTTAGTTGTGCTGGTTTTGAGGGATGCTTGACCTGTTGTACAAGTAGAAAACACACACATACTTCCATAACCTCTGGATGTGTGCATAACAGTGCTCTGTGCACAGCCCAGCACTACACAACCTGCACCAACAAGACACCTTATGTACTATGATAAATCTACAAACAAGTCCTGGATTCAGCCAGTGGGTGACAGACAAAATGAACTACTTGGCTCCTCAAAGCCTTTTAGGAATTTAGTAATGTAGAACAGGCTTTTACCAGAAAACAAAGCACCCTCAAACTAGTTTTGCTTGTGGGAATGATATATTCTACCTTAGTACAAAACACCTCTCTGCAAGGGTTCTTGCAGAAGCATTTGTTTTGCACATCAAAATCAGAATCAAAGCAGGATCGTACCACAAACCTTCCTTACTCAGATAAGGTTACAAAGAGCAGCTGAGGTGAAAACCAACATATTGATCAAACAAATCACACTGCCACGCAGCCCAGCCATTCCAGGCACTCACTCTGATACTCTGTGTGGTTCAGGACATGTCAAACCCAACATACACTTTGAGCCCATATCGTTATTCGTGCAAGTTAACATGCAACACAAGTCATCTGCAGACAAACCACAGAAGTACTTTACAGATTAATCTGATCTGCTGCTTCTACCTTTCCCATAATAGCTCACGCCACATATACATACTCAGCACTGCATGAATCAGCTCGGGTAGGGAGCGCTACATTCATTCTCACACAGTGCTCTACCCAGGCTAAGCTCTACCTCTATCACCATGTGTGACATTACATGAGTATTACCAAGAAGAACTCTTGCAGCATGGTATTAGACATTCAAGAATTACACCTGGACAGCCTTTAAATTATGAGGCCTGATCCCTGATTCATACATTTATGACCTCTGCATGATGGGTAAAAAGTCTAAATTCATGGTGAGTTTATAACATTCAGATTTGTAAATCCTATAAAGTACTGATTCAATCAGGCTATCGATGAAGCCTTTGAAGGTGTAAAATGCATCTCTAATTCAAGCTTTACAGATAAAGATAACCCAGCAATGTTTTTGTAGCCTAAAATTTATGCTTCAGCTGCACAGTGTGGGTCCACTGATGAGATCATGGGAAGAGTCACTTCAAATTACAAGCAAAGGAAAACAAAAGGTAGAAACATCTGAGATTACGGAATCCAGGAGCCTGAAACATCCTATTTATCTTTATGAGACAAAACCACCTAACAATAGAATCAATTTAAATGATACCAGTATTTTAGAAGTCATAGAGGAAACAGTGTAGGATCATTGGCCTGCACAACTGACAAACACGGAGGAAGCAAGAAAGTTAGCAACTGAGAGATGAGCTACATGTTTCCCACAAACCAGAAGAAACCCAGGACAAGAAGTACAGTAATACCAATGCATGTATTTAAACTTGACCATGGGGAAATAAATGCTTAGGAACACATGCAAACAGAGACGATACAGTGCTTCGGCAGCTTTCTGTGACTGCTGTCTCCTTCCAAAAACTCAAGTTTGAAGAATTTATATTGTGAGTAGACCTCAAGAAAGTGCCACAGTTTGTAACCCACTGAGTTCCTCCATGCTCCACATACTAGATAAACCATAGAATCACAGAACAGTTAGGTTGGAAAGGCCCTTAAGATCATCTAGTTCCTATCTCCCTATCACGGGCAGAAACAGCACACACTAAACCATTTGTTTCAACTACGTGTAAGCAACCTTTTGATATTGTTTCTCTTCATGAATTTTGTATGCATG
>JBCJKH010012022.1:0-10105 GCA_039877255.1 Loriculus beryllinus
AAGGAAGGAAGGAAATTATAGTATTCCTCCCCCCCATCCCTTTTATTTATTTATTTGTTTATTTATTAAATATAATACAGCACAGGAAACTTCTGTGTTTTGTTTAAACCTATTACTCTGTCAGAGTTAGTAAAGGTTATATAAGTATGCAAAGGGGGAGCAAGAATAATGTGTGATACTGTAAGCTTGCATGTCTATAAACTGGTAGAGGTTCAGGCAAGAGACAGCTAGAATTTTATTGCTGCTGGTTCTATGCGAACAGTTGTATTTATACACACTGGCTACGTTCCCATAACTCACTTTGTGGCTAGAGCTGTCATGCTTCAGAAAAGATTATATTTCCAGGCTAAATTGGTGATGATAGTTCCGAAACTTCACAAATAGGTTTCTGTTTTAGCAGGTATTTCTCTGACTGAAATATGAAAAGGTCTCTGCTGTGATGCATATACCATGCTTGGCTTCTTTTTTCTGCCTTATGTTTAGAAGGCTATTAGTGGCTTGAAGGAGTTGTGATTTGTGCTCCTTATCTGTGTAATTACAGACAGAAAATGTTGCTGATGTTTGACATAAAGTGAAAAAGCAAAGCAGATTAAAAAAACATCAAGATTGGCAATGATGACAGAAAAGAAAATTTGGAGGACAAAAGACATGGGGCTTCCCCTGGGAAAATTACTGCATGTGGCTACACATTTGTTTCCTTGTGTCTGGAAAGACTGGGGTGTTTGAAGTTTCAAGCTTTGCCAGAAGTTCCATGATTTTTCATAGTTCAGCTTATTTTTTTTCTATAAAAAGATACTGAAGACACCTCTAATATACTACTTGATTAATTTTTTCAACAGCATTGCACATCAGAGCTGTTTCTTTTCGGATTTTTGAGGTGCTCAAGTAGTAGCCTCTTGTCTTGTAAGTCAGTCTGTTGCAAAAAGCAAACAAAACGGACAGCATAGTGCCACCAGAAGGAGTATAGCTCTAGAACATGTGCCATTGGCAGGAATGGAAGGAAAAAGAAACAGTCGTCAGTCTGCGAATTGGATTACTGGGCAAGTAGATGTGTAACTGAAGTTATAATTATCAGAGATAACACAGTCAAGATGTCATATCTGCCAAAGAAGAGTTCTAGAAAAGGGGTTTCTAATGTGACCAGTGACTTAAATCCAGATCTTGCCAAAGCAAAAGGTCTGTCATCGCTTCCCTTCTACTTTGATCTATAACTGCATGTTTCTGTTCTGAGTCCCAGAGGTTCCTGTATAGGTAGGTCTGAAACTTCTGTGGGACAGGACTTATTCTAATTAGCCTGTTGGAATTGTCAAACCTACTGTGGTAATGTAGGAGGGTTGTCATACACCAGATTACGGCTTCCAGTAGCTGCTGGTAGGTTAATTTAGTGATGCTAATTGAGCAGCATTGTGAGGTAAATGTTATTTTTGAGTGTGGCTACTTGATTGGATGAAGTAGCAGGCTGTTACAATGATGTGAAGCACAAGGATGAAGTATAGGGACTAACATTTTCATTTGCTCGGTGAGAGACTCTTTTACATCCGAGGCTTGCCAGGAGTTGACAGGACTTGCTGGGTTGCTGTGACAGTGGGTGACTTTACCAGGAAGTTTGAAAGAGGGATTTTGGTCAGTTATGATCGCTCCTGGATGTCTTTCTGGTTTGGGTGCAGTGTACCAAAATAATACTGTGCATTTTTCTTGAATACTCTTATGAGCTCTGACTTTGTGCTTCTACCTGGTTAACAAGGCAGTCTTCTTTCTACTCATCCTCCTTCCCCTGACAGAGTTTCAGGGGGAGGAGACACAGATGCCCTAGAAACTGTCTTCTGAGACCTGATCTTTAGACTTATGCTTTTTACACTAGGCCTGATTTTTTGCTTATTTTTTTTATGCAAATAACTAATTCTGTGTATTTTTCTTGTGCCCTTTTAACGAGAGAATTTTTCGAAAGAGTGTATTGTATTTCAGATTACTTGTGTAACATTTATATTGAAGGCTTAGCTTTGCATGGCGACCTTTGAATGTATGCTAGGAAACAAGAGAAAAGATGCACTAGTTCAGCAGTAATCATTCAATTTACTGTAAAGCAGTGCTCAAGAATGATACTTTGGAACTTTTTTTGCCTTAGATAGGTATATGGTAAGTAACAAGAGACAGAGGCAGAGAAGTTGTCACTGTATGTCATAACATTCTCCAGGATGAGAGCTTTGATGATAAATCTTTTGTGACGCAGTCTTTTTGGCACTAAGCTAACGTGCATGGAAATGCTGCGTTTATGCAGATATTTTCAGTCTGCTTTTTCTTACAGTTCAGTGCAGGAGCCTTACAGTTTAAATGTTCAGTGTTGCGGATGCAGAGAGCATTTAGCTCTCAATATGTACACAGCATAAAGTAAACGTATCAGAGGACATCAGTCATAGCAAACATTACTAACTGTGCTTTTGTTTTACTTTTCAGTTACAAAGGTCCATTGTTAGATGACGGAGCACTGGCTCAGGCAGTCTCTCATGGAGCCAGCTCCCCTGAATTTACCAAACTCTGTGCTTGGTTGGTATCTGAGTTACGTCTGTTCTGTAAACTAGAGGAAAATGTGCAGGCAACTAACAGTAAGTAGCTATAACTGTAGCACAAACATGCCCTTAATGTGTGTTGTTGCATGCCATAAAGATTTGGGCTGACAATTGCTTAATCTGTTATACCAGGGAGTATTACCTTCATGCTGTCAGGCTTTGGATATCTTCCACCTCAGACTTCCATAATGAACAGCCAGTAGAGGGTGGAATACTAGTGAGGATCAATCAGTCTTTCTTCTGAAGTTACCTTTTTCTTTCATTTGTTCAGCCTTGGAGACTTTTTAAATTTCTTGGATAGATTTAAGGAAACGTTAGTGTCTTTTTCTAATAAGATCATAAGAATACGTTTCTTTCAATACTTCTGGTTTTATTTTGATGAAAGTAACTACAGTAACTATATTTTCTTTTTATTGTTGGTTAGCTTAACTATGTGCTTACTATGTATTTTTTCCCTACATTGGTAGTGGGAAGAGTTAGTTAATACTTAACTGTAAAATTTGCAATGTTTTTAATGTCACTTTTTGTTGTAGAAGTTGTCAGGGCTGTTTGTTGTAGGTGGGAAAAGCTGCATGTGAAACATAATTTTACTATAATGAGGGTTTTATCGTGGCTCCAAGTAGGTTGTGCTTTGTCTTTGAGAAACACAAAAAATTGCATTTAGCTTCCATTAAAACCAGGGTTTTAATGTTAAAGAGAACTGGAGCAAAGTATTTTTTTTTTTCCTAATAGCTAATTCATTCTAATCATAGCCATATAAATGTATATATTAGCTGTAAACAATTATCCTTTCCTTCTAAGGTCCAAATGAAGCAGAAGAATTTCAACTTGAAATGAGTGGGTTGCTGGCTGAAATGAACTGTCCATATACGTCATTAACATCAGGAGATGTGACAAAACGCCTTCATAATCAGAAGAACTGTCTCTTGCTGCTTAGTAAGTTAAAAGGGTGCTTGTAATCAAACCTCTTCTTGTGAAGAATCATAGTATTGTTTCTTCCACTTAATGAGATACTGTTTTGTTTATCACAATGTATAAAAAGTTGTCTAAAATTATGAGTTAGTTTTCCTTGTAATTTACAGTGTCAGAAGATTCTGCTTCTGGGTCTCATAAACTTAGCAGTCACTCCGTAACCGGTCTGAGCATGAACCTTTTTCACATTCACTACCAAAAAGCCTGTCCTATTACTTCTCAAAAGGTACTCTGAAGAGGCAGTGATTTGAAGATCTCTACAAGGATTTAGCCACTGAACTTTGTTTGGAAGGGTGTTAAAAATGACAGCTAACATCAGGTGCATCATCATTTTGGAGCCCCTACTGTGAGGACTTGCAAGGTGCAATAAGACTTGCATTTTCCTACATTCTGACAACAATTTGAATCATTGCAAAAAAGAGAGAATGTTTTATTCTGACTGCCAGTTCTTTTGGTCAGTTCTTAAGAAATCAGCAGGAGCAGCGGTGACGTCTTCTCTTTCACCCAGCAGATCTCTGTAGCTAAATTGGTTTTACTCCTGCTTAGGAAATGTTAGAGGAGAAGAAATAGTACTTAAATTTGGGTAATGTATGTAACATTGATTTGCATTAAAACAAAACAGAAAAATGAGTTTTTAGAAGTGTCAGAGTTAGAAATTGTAATACTAATTCTAATATGATCTTAAAATAACTGAATGTTCTGTTTGCTTTCTCAGTTTCTGCTGATTTTTTAACTTTCAAAGCGGAAATTTAGTTGAGCCCTAGCTGAGATGTAAAAAATGAATTACAGAGTAGGTTCCTGTATTTCAATAGTAGGAGAAAGATGAGTAGCAAGACTTAGTCTGAATTTATTTTGATAGTGTGCTCAAAAATGTCAGATGCAGTGAGGTAATTAAAAATTTAAATTACTTTGTAGCTCAAACAGTCTGCCCTTCAGCTTATTCTCTGTAAGGCAAGCCATTTAATAAATTTGGCTTGTCTATGACACACAGTTTATCCCAGAGGTCCTGTGTGATGTACGTTTTGGTAATATAAGGCCATGTTCAGCAGCTGAACTCTTGTATCCCATCTGGCAGGAATACTGTGTTTACTGTCAACTGTTGAATTGAAATAGATGCCAAATTCCTTTTTTGTGTACCGTGATAATGGCGTGGCTTTCTTTACCTACATTAAACTAACGTAATGAAAAGTATCTGTCCTGGGTTCAGCTGTAGCTATTTTTCTTCCTAGTAACTGGTACCATGCTTTTTTTGGCTTTAGTCTGAGAACAATGCTGATAACACACAGATGTTTTAGTTGTTTCTAAGTAATGCTTACCCCTATCAAGGACTTTCCAGTCTCTCATGCTTTGCCAGTGAGGAGGGGCAGAGGAGGCATGCTCTTCCAGGAGGCAGAGACAGCACAGTATTCCATAATGCCATAAACCGAGACATTTTAAGGAGAAACAGAATAACCCTCTTCAGTGGTATGCCAGAATATTTTACATTTTAATGAAATGCAGCACAGTTTATGTCAATTGGAAGATGTAGCAGTATTGCCCAGAGAGGAAAGCAGCAAGTAAGTGGGAGTAGTCAGGAGCAGTCTGTTCTCTTGGTGTGCAGCAGCTCTAGAATAACACATTAAGTGCTGGCATCTAACAAAATAAAAAGTGCAAGAGTTTCAGGTGCATTCAGAAAAGGACTGCAAAAAAGGATCGCTGTCTGGAGAGCTTTTATGTCTTACAGTGGTAGCTTGAATGTGAGCTCTGAATTCTTGACATGAAATTCTGCTGCTAGTGTCTTTTTCCATGAGGTCCTAATGGGGTGTAAATAACTGAAAATTAATATAAGGAAAATGTGTATAACGTACCTCTGAAAGAATTTAGAAAGGATTCTTCATAACTTTACATATTGTAAGAATTTTCTACTTTAAAGGTGTTCTGTGTCTTTAGTAGAAGATATTCTAGAGATACAGGAAAAATTCTAGAGATCATTAAAATGCTTTGTTGTTTTCTTCATCTTTTGATCTGTCCCAGTTTTATAGGTACTGAGCTGCTTTTGTATAGCCATGGGATTACATCTCTGCTCACAAGTCTGCCTTCATCAGTGCAATATCTATTTCTCAGTCCTTATTTTTAGAAGTAATTATTTACTTTACTGTTATGGTCACCCAGTGTGATTCATGAGAAAAGGTTTGTTAAAGCTGTGCATTTTCTTTTTTTTTTCCAATTCAAACTTCAAAGTTATGCCAATTACAAGTGAAAGTGGTGTGCTAAATTTATATCACTGCAGCCAACACATGATGCTGAAATTTTGGGTGTATACCATGTTCAGAAATCTTGATTTTAATATTTTGTTTGTTTGATAAAAGAGTAATAATGTGATTGTAGGCTCTTGGAGTTCTGATATCGAAGAGCACTCCAGGCATTTTAGCTTCTGTTTCATCAGTTACTGCCTTCTTTTGTGCATGTCCTGGGTTCAAGACACTGGAATTATTATAAACCTGAATTCTTAATAATACTTTTAAAAGTGGTTTCCATTCTGCATCTTGCCTGAGGAAGTAGAAGAGATTCATCCAACATTTCACTTCTCTCTACTCATTTCCTTGCCTTGTTTCCTAGAGCATCAAGTAGTGCTTGCTTGTCTGGCTTAAAGTGTATATCCCAGTCCCTCATCCTGCTTATTTCCATGTTCCTAGTCTCCTGTCTTTGCTGGGCAAAGCCTGAAGGAAAAGAGCTGTGCTGTATTGAACTCTGATTAATACCTGTTGGAATCGTAGGGATTTTTTTTCAGGCTTTTATTGGTTGTACTAAACCTTTCCCCTGTTTGTTGTGTTTCTAGCATTGGGCTCAGTGATTATTAGAAATACAAGTGTTCTGTGGATACCAAAATTATAGCCTTCACTGTTTCTAAAACAGTCCATTTGCACATTTGTTCACTGTAAGCACTTGAGTTCTCACTGGTTCTGAAATACTTTAACTCGGCTGTATCTGATGCTGAAATCTAATTTTTCTTACCCCAGCATACCTCATCTCAGAACTGGAAGCTGCCAGAATGCTGTGTGTGAATGCCCCTCCTAAAAAAGCACAGGAAGGAGGTGGCAGTGAAGTCTTTCAGGAGCTAAAAGGCATATGTATTGCTTTAGGCATGTCCAAGCCTCCCGCCAACATAACGATGTTCCAGTTCTTCAGTGGAATTGAAAAAAAAGTAAGATCCAAAGGAACAAAACTAGAATATTTATGGTATTTCTGTTTTGATGGAAAATAGTTCTGCTACCAGAGAAAGATTTGCCTCTTGTGAAACTCGAGTGTTGGAATTGTGAAGGAGAGCTAACATGGTTTGCTGAGTATGCCAAAAGTGGAGATTTTGAAGATGAGTTTAAAGGCTTTTTCCATGCCAAGGCACGAGGTCAGGGACTACTGCTGTCATTGCCTTCCAGGGTGAGGTATTTCTTACTCTGCTCTAGGCTTTAATGTCATCACCTGTTGCAGAAGACATGGAAAATGCTGAGCTTAGGCCTCGGGAAGAATGTTAAGGAGAAATGTATTCCAAGAAATACACAAATTAACAAATTTCTACAGGAATCTACTATTTGAAAAAATATTTAGATTAAAAGGTGTTGTAACTGAAGTCAAGTTTATACCTTTTCCATAAGGCTCTATTGGCTCTTGTGTTCCATTTATTGTTATACTTTTACATGTATGCATCCTTCAATTTTTTGTGTTTTTTTTTTTTTTTAAAGAAATTTACTTTTGTTTGAGTAATTTTTATAAAGCAGAGAAATGAAGTGGAATGGGCTGTCCAGTGCACGCACGGACCAAAGGTGGACGAAAGGAATTTTTGGAGTTACATTAAGTAGCTTAGCTTTTGGGATAGAGGAGAGCAAAACAGCAGAAAAGAATATTTGTGAACTTTAAAGAATAGATGTGATTAACAAAGCACCCTGAAATACTTTCAGAGAAGTTTGTTGACTAACCTTTTAGTTGTGTTATACTTAAACAAATCCAAGCAAGTGATTCATTTCTTTGCAAGAAATCAGTTTAGATTGACCTCTTTAAGAAGTGGAAGGTGTTTTCCCAGAAAAAGCCTTCAGGTGTAGAATGGAAGCAGTATGTTTTCTGGTTTTGGTATTGTCATGGGCATTAAATAGTTAGATACATAAGAATCTGTGCTTCCATTTTCAGTAAAAGTAGAAAATATTCCTACCAATGAACAATACTAACAAGCTTTGCTGGTGAAAGAGACTTAAAAATACAGAATACAAAGTAGGTAAAAATATCTTTAGGGAATTCTGTTACGTTTTTCTAACTGACTTTCTGTTTCGTTGTTTTCCAAGGTTAAATGTTATCTCAGTGATTTATATCCATAGGTGGTCATACTGAAAAAAACTCAAACAACCTGAACATTCCTTATGACTTCATAAAATACATCAGGAATTTATAATCTACAGAGTTTCTTAGGCATTATGTATAGCTCTGGTGCTCACAGTCCAAACAGTTCAGATGTTGGTAGTATTTGAG
Organism: Loriculus beryllinus; assembly: GCA_039877255.1. Classification (NCBI taxonomy): domain Eukaryota; kingdom Metazoa; phylum Chordata; class Aves; order Psittaciformes; family Psittacidae; genus Loriculus; species Loriculus beryllinus. The sequence goes on from JBCJKH010012022.1 coordinate 8,037, forward strand.
AAGGAGGAAAGACAGTTGACTAAGAACTGAAGTTACTGCACTTTATAAATGATAATATATCACAAAGTTAAGCAAAATGTGAAAACTTAAATAACAGAGTGAAAATTTTCCTCTTGAGTGTAAGATGATAGTTGTGACGAGATCATTCCAAAATTTTGTGGTTTTAAAAGTGAGTCATAGAATGGCAATATCCTGATCTAGCACGTAGAAATCAAGCTACCTTTTTCTTTGCACATACATAGTGCAGTTTGGGGTAGGATCTTTGTGTAATTTACTCTCTTTGTTAATGATCTACCCCATTAAAAACCACCAAACTGCTGATAGTTGAATGAACTGCTGCCTCTGCTATTCTGAAAGCACTTGGGTTTAAAATCTTCAAGTTAGACAAATTAGGCTCAGCACCTTTGGAAAACCAGCTGACTGAATTTGTTAAATCAGCTGCTGGATTGAACAGCCAAGGAAATTGAAAAACGTGGTTTGCATCAGTGGAAAAGTGAAGTTTCATAACTCCAGCCTGCTTTGATCCAAGTTTTTGTTACTGCTACTTCATTTCTTCACCTGAAATCCTCATAAATTTCAAGTTGGGAACAGGCAACTGAAGTTGTTCCCAAACTTTTAAAATGCAAGATAAATTAAAATTTTCATAGTGAAGATTTTTTCCTTTTGATTCTTTCGATCATGTTGTATTTCACATAGTCTTAATACAAACCTTTTTGATACAAGTGTGTTTCTTCTCTGAATTAGAGAGGTGATGTGTAGACTAATCCCTCTGTCTTCAAGTGTAGCTGTACATCATAGGACCTTTCTGTTTTAACTGTAGATCTACTCTGTCATCCCTTAACTTTTAAAGAATTACAGCTGAGACTACCAGAAATATAAAAATAGCTGCTTTCCAAAAGAAGGTTGCTTGGTTCTCTGTCCTAGAGAAAACAACTTTATTGGAGTTTGCTATGTCATGCCAATAACTGTCCAAGTGTCATCCCCTGTAATTTGAATCTTCAAAAGGTAATTTTGTTTTAGCCGATGCTTATATTGTTATATGTCTCCTAACAGCTGAAGGAAACACTAGCAAAGGTTCCACCTACTCATGTTGGAAAACCCTTACTGAAGAAACAACTGGGACCTGCTCACTGGGTAAGTAGTTGCAGGTATTACAGCCTGTTTCTCTTTTTCAGATATATAAAATATTAATCTTGATTCTGTGTGTAATGTTGCAAAATTTTCTCATCCTTTTCTGAAGAGAAGACAGTTTCTTGTAGTATTTTACGTATATATTGGTGCAATAAATGTTTAGCAACTGGTAAGTTCTTAGGTTCATAAAATGAGCAGAGGCAGGCAAAAGTTTTCCATAATAAGGAGACTTAAGGTGGTGGTGCTGACTTTTGGCTTCCTTCCAGCTAGCCTCTGTGGTTTTCCATTATTTTCCTCCTCTGTCATGTTGGAGTGGTCTGCTTCTCCAAGGAACTCTCAGTGTCCAGGTGGAAGGTTGGAGAGGCTGTGCCCACAGGCCACAAAACTACAGCCATCTCCAGCTGGGTTTTGTCTGCTGTTCTAGAAGGATGGTGCCTGGTTTAGGTGCTGCTGCTGCACCAACACAAAGCTATGGCCACTGCTGCAAGACTGCCAGTCTCTTTTGTGTCTCTTGCTTAAGGCTGAAGTCTGCTTCCTTCAGTGTTTGTATTGTTGAAGCTGACAGTAGGCCCTGCCACCCAACTCCAGCCAGGCTTCAGTCAATACATAAATTATTTCCTTAATGGTGCATATCTCAACCAGGTTTGTTTCTGATGCTGGCTTTTCACTGTAAGGGCACTGTTGTCTGTATGCAGTTTGTGCTTTAGTCAAGATCCTCTTACACTACTTTACTTTTAGTCCTCTATCACTGTCCTTAAGCTTACTACTTTTTAAGAAGGCAAGGACACCCTGGTCCCTAGACTTAGTTATGTGCTTGCATCTCCTTCAGCTTGTTGCGTGTAGTGTTTTCTCATTTAGAAACATAGAATCATAGAATCGTTAGGGTTGGAAAGGACCTTAAGATCATCTAGTTCCAAACCCCCTGCCATAAGCAGGGA
>JBCJKH010012022.1:16032-45676 GCA_039877255.1 Loriculus beryllinus
AGGAGGCTATGACTCATCATATGGAGTGCGAGGAGGTCATGAACAAGGAAGCCATGATCGAGGGGGACGAGGAGGACGTGGTGGTTACGATCATGGTGGCAGAGGAGGCGGAAGAGGAAACAAGCTTCAAGGAGGCTGGACAGATGGTGGAGGTGGTGGCTACCAGGATGGCAGCTACAGGGAGAGCAACTACAGAGATGCAGGTTTTCAAACAGGTGGCTACCATGGTGGTGGTGGTGGCGGCGGCGGCGGCTACCAAGGGGGAGGCTATGGTGGCTACCAGTCGCCTTCCTATTCAGGAAGTGGCTACCAAGGGGGTGGGGGTGGTGGCTACCAGCAAGACAACAGATACCAAGATGGTGGGACCCACAGTGACCGAGGAGGTGGCCGTGGAGGAGGGAGGGGTGGTCGTGGTGGTCGTGGTGGCCGTGGAGGGCAAGGAGGAGGCTGGGGAGGCAGAGGTGGGCAGAACTTTAACCAAGGGGGACAGTTTGAGCAGCATTTCCAGCATGGAGGTTATCAGTATAATCAGTCTGGCTTTGGACAGGGAAGACATTTCACAAGCTGAGGCTGCTAAAAATTTTCACTTCAGTAGAGCTCATGTAATAGAAACCTGGTTTCAGAGGCCTGGCTTAATCGCTGCTTGAGTAGTACAGGTTGGTACGTGGCAGGTAGAGTCCTTTGGGTGGGATATTTTGCACTGAGCAAAGTACCACTTTTTGTAACTTCTTCTGCCCACAGTTTGTCTGAATTAGATGCATCATCACTACTCACTGCACCCTAAACATCAACTAATAGCCATGCTTTTTAGATGTTGGTCTGGTTCCTTCTGCTCAGAACACTTTTGTTTTGAAACTACCTGCTGTGTTTGCCTTCCGCTTTGATTTAAGAAAATACCGAGACCTGTCTGGTCAAATTTGTGTGTTATAATACACAATAGAACTTATGCATTCTTCCCCCAAATCACTGTGCAATTCGATGTTCTAAAACCAGTTCTGAGTGTGGCTTTCTGGCTTGCTGGCCTCTCATTGTAGTCACAAAGATGTTAGACACGCGTGCTCACACGCACAGTGAACTCCCTCTGGCAAACAGGTTTTCTGTCTATTCTATGAGCTCTCCTGTGGATGCCATATCCGGTAGCCTTATCTCCTGCTAGACAACGTGTTCCCACCTGCTCAACTCGGAAGACTGACCACCGCCAAAATCTGCAAAGATCATTTAGAACTAAGCTAAATTGTGAACCGATAGTGTGTGTAGGCCTGTAGTTAGGTGTGGCAATTAAAACTGACCTGCATCCATCCAAAACAAGTTGCTCCTCTTCAAACCTAATTTTTACTTGAAATCAGCTAGAAGAAATGTCAGATTTATTTTATTTGCAAGTTAATAGCACTGGCTTAGCAAATCTAGGGCAATTTGTTTTGGGGGTTGTCTTTTTAAGGAAATGCACTACGGCCTAGGAAGATTAGTTCCTGCCTGGAGGAAGCCCTTTTATTATTGCTGCAGAAAACAAAGCCTGGCTGAGTTTGATGTTCTGATGTTGGTTGGTTGGTTTGGTTTTGGTTTGGATTTTTTGTTTTCTTTACTGAAAGCCACATAATGCTTCTTGCTGGGTTTTCTGTGTACATAAACATTGTCAAGCTGTGAAAGAAAATGGCTGAAGGTGTGCTGTTGTATAAAAGGTGAGCAATAAAAGTACGTGTATGTTCACTTTGATTCAGTTTCTTTTCCTTCTTGGTAATAAAAAGCAGTTACTACAGTAGCTAGGAATGGCTGATTTTGATCTGGTTTTGATGATGTAGTTGTCCCAGCCGTACTCTGCTTTCTACCTGCTGAGAAGCTGTCAAAACGAGCAGATGGAAGGAACTGGTCTTCAGTTGCTCTGAGTTTTGTTCTGTTCCTCCCTTTGAACTGGTGTAGCATGATGTAGTACTCTCAGGGGTTGCTGTGTAAAGCTGTTCTTAGGCTGTGTGAGCACCCATCTGCCAGGTCATGCTCTTGCATGCCATGTGAACATGGTATGCTGCTTCTGGGAACTCATCTGGGCTTCTCCAGACTTGTGGGAAATGTAGGCTTCTGCTACTGTGCTCGGATTGCTGTAGCAGAGCATATGCTGGTGGCAGTCTCTGGTTAGCTGCAGTGCCCTTGGAGCTGAATTGAGGTTGATGCAGGCAGGAGGAGTTCCTTAGACTGCAGGATTAAATAACACGAGCATTTGAGAGAGTCTGTGTAATGCTGGTGTTTCTGTAATCCGAGCTAATTGAGAAAATAAGATGGTAAACGTTGTTCAGCGTTGATTTCTGTGTTTCCTGATGGATCTGAAGATCTCCAGTTTAATTTATTGTGGCCACTAGGTGCTGCTAGCGACCCAGAGGTTGGAAGCGAAGGTGTCTGTAAAATGCACTTGGGAATCTGACTTAATGTCTCTTCTCCTTTTTTAGTGTTTCAAACAAATTTGTCAAGCCTGACAAGGGAAGAGTTTTCTGTATTGAATCCAGGTCCTTGAGGATCACCGATATAGAGCTATCTCAGCATAATATAGTTCAAATTATGAACATCTAAAAATGAATGTTGCTGCTTCAAAAAGGTATTGATGGTTTCTTAAAGCGGGATGCTCTGGAGAATAGATCTCCCCTGTGGAAGAGCAATGCCTTGTTGTGAGTGTTAGCTTGTGACAAGCTGCATTCGTGCAAAAATATTTAGTGGGGGTTTAGAGAATTAAGATTCCTACAACTGGGTCAGTCAGTGGTGAAGGTGGAGAGGTTGACAGACTTAAAGAGCCTTTTGCTGGGAATGTCATAGCTTCAATTTGACAGCTTCTGCTTTTCTTCACACTGTTCCTCGCTGGAAAGAGGCTGGTGTTTTCTGTTAGTGCATTAGGGTGTTGCAAACTTGTTCCTAGCAAGAGGAAACCCAGGAGGCTCTTCAGAGAGCCTCTGGTTGTGTTGCATCTGCACTTTCAGAGTGTTCTGTCTGTGCTAGAGCTCCCAGTTTCTCTCCATGGCTATGAGTATTGCTGCAGTGGATAGTCTACTATTGCACCCTGTAACATGGTGAAATGATGCTGGGATGAGGTAGGAGCACAGAGCTTCCACTTGCTCCTTATTCCAGATAGCTTTTTCTCCTCAAAATATGTTGCTTATCCTTCTCCATCTTCCAGGACTTAGCTGAATCTGGATTCACTGCTGTTTGCGGGGGAAAGTTGTTTTTTAAACTCAGAAGGCAAAACAGGAGGCTTTACTTTTCCAACAGGAAAGAAAACACTTTGCTTCTGCCAGCTGTTGTTGTTTTTCCTTACTTTGTTGTTTCCTTATAGTGTGTTGTGACTTCTTTGTTCCCCAAAGAAAACACGCTTTGTATATGTAGAGAGAGCAGCTTTGATTAATGAAAGCAAACAGCCACTGCTTTGTTATTCTCTGTATGATGCTCCGATATTTACTGGTTTTCAAACACAATTCCTGTTGCACTAGATGGAATCTCTTAACTGGAAGCTTGGGAGAGATGGGTTGTGGAGACTGTTGGACTGGATATATGTGCTTGATTTTATTATGTATCAGAATCACAGAATGGGTAAGGTTGGAAAGGACCTTAAGATCACCTAGTTCCAAAAGCAAAACTCTAGCAGATCAAGAGGTCAATTAAATAAGCAAGCATTTATAGAGGGGATAATTAATGAAAGTGGCAAGTGCTTCAACCAGTCTCTGGACTAATTAGAAACACAGACACCTAAGCTAGATCTGGGAGGAAGGGAAGCAAGATTTGCATCAGTAGACATGAGAAGTGGCTGGAGCTTGAAAAGTGCTGTGGCATAAGAGTGTTCCCTGTAACAGGTTATGCACCTGGGAAATGAAAATTCAACTGTGCTGAAATGGAAAGAGTTGAGTGGGCAGTAACGTAATTCTCAGGAAGACCTGATGACTCTTTTGGGTTTCCAAAATGCTCGTGTGAGTTCTTAAGAGTACTAGAAGTTAATTCAGCTCCCTATTAGGTTAATGAAGGCCAGCACAAGAAAGCCCTCAACTGTCTGCTCATGGCACATGATTTTTTCTTAGTTCTGCAATACTTAGGACTGCAGTAGAGAGTCCTGATGTTGTTGCTGCAGAAGACTGAGGCTTGTGATCCTGCTTACTCTCTGAACTTCTGATTTTCCTTGGACAACAGGGATGCTACAGAAGTATGTCTGCATTTAAGGTGTTGAGTGTGATTTAGCAGACCCAAGCAAGGCTAAACTTTAGCGAGCTTGCTTTCACAGCATACCCCTTAGGTTAGAGTCACACCAGTATTGTGATCTAGTGGATATGAGCTTCTGTTTCCTCCCTGTAAGCTCTCAAAATATTTGTGTGTTCGCTTGTTTCAGGTTGTGCCTTTTCAAAGGGACACAAACTGGAAAAGCAAGTGCTATTACCAGCTGCAAACATTGCCTTCTCCCCTCTTTGGCTGAAAATAAGTGGTACCTCTAATGGCTCAACAAACAAGGGTAGAAGGGAAAAATACTTTTCCTTTGTGTTTACTTAGTGCTTTTTACAGCTCTGAGCGCTGTCAGTGTCATTGTTTCCCCTTTATTGTCCAGTAATTTCCCCTCTTGTCCACGTGGGTCTTTCCCACAACAGAGGAGAGAAAAACAAGTACAAAAAGTAGGAAAACACTATTGTAAAACCAAAGAAAGAGGGAGTCTGCCTGTGCTGTGGGCAGGTGGAAGGTCATAACTCGTTTTCACACATGAAGTAGAGATGAAGGTGATAAGGGCTCTTTAAACTTTCCGGCATTAGTTTTAACTCATGGAAAAAGCAGACTTTTTGGCTTAATTTCATACTACTCCAGCGATAGCCTTTTGCTGATGGCTTTTCTGTCTCCTAGGACCACATTGTCAGCAGCTGTAAACAGCACTTTGGAGCTGAGCACGCAGATTTTCCAGTGAGTTTAGCCTGTTGGCTGCAGTGCTTATTTTGAAAATCCAGTTCAGATCAGTGCTGATAATTCAATAACTTGTTCCAAAGTTAGCTCTGTTTCTCCAGTGTCCCAGGGTGGGCCAACTCTGTTGTCAAGACTTTCTTGAGAAGTACTTGGAGCTATTTTTTGTGCTGTACAGAGGCCCGTCAGTTAGCAGGCTGATGCTGAATGAAGCAAACCTCAGCTAGATTTTTCTTTAGCTATGATGATCATGAAACAACAAGCCCTTGTGTCTCCTGCCTCTTGTGTCTCCGTGAAATCTGCATTCAGATCTCCTTTCTTCCCTCCTCCTTTTCTTCCTTCCTTCCTTCCTTCCCCCTCTGCTCAGGCTCCATTGAGATCCCGTTCCATTCTTGGTGTCACACTGGGAGGGAGAGCTCTCTTAGAATGCTTCTTCCCACACTTACTCCCCATCTGTCTGTTGTTTGTTCCCTGGGGGGTTTTGTTTGTTTTATTTTCTGCCTGTGTTCTGTATCCAGGATCCTTCTTCACATGCAGCTATTTCCCATACAGATGCCTAAAGCTCCTGGAACAAGTGTCCTAGGTTGTGAGGACCCTTTTTTGGCTGCTCAGGCCGATTCGAAGACTCCCAGGCCCACAGTGAGGATGATCCTGGGGGCTGCTGCTCTGGGGCATGCTTTCACGTTGGCTTCCAGAAGGCAGTTCCTGAGCAACAGCCCACAGAGGTGACAGCAGCCAGTCCGCTACATTTGGGGAAAATGTAAACTTTTTAGTATCACATGCCCCTAAATTTGCTCTGTAACTCATCTTTTTATCTTCTTCTGTAGTGAAAGGAAAATGGCTTACCTTTACCTGCAGGGGAAAATCCATGCTTCTGGTCAGCAAGCATGTTACCTTCCCCCCACCTCCTCTCCCTTAGGCTTCACCTGCCTGAGGAAGGCACCTCTGAGAAGATAGCTTCTGCCTGGGAAGATGTTTCTTTGTGAAGCTGGGATTAGTCTTTTAAAGCCCAAAAGCTGGGTAACACTGGTGGTGGCAGGCATGGGCAAGACTGAGATCTAGAGCAGAGGGGAGAGATGCAGTTCAAGCCTGGTTTTACATTTTGCTCTGAGGAAGCCAGGTGTCCCCTTGACTCCTTGCACAGCACACAAAGCTATGCCATGAAGTTGACAGCAAGGCTGAAGCTCCCTTATTTGCATCACGTGGCTTTGCAGAGGTTTTACACAAGCACAGAAAGTCCTAGTGGGTTTGGCTCAAACAGCCAAATAATCTCTTACAGAGTCTATCCAAGCACTAGTATTTTTCACCTACTCTGGTTGCTTGTATTCTTTGGCATTTGCAGATTGTGTCGTAAATAAGGTTTGACGTAATCTTTCCACTGTGTGGTGGTTTTGTGTTTGGATTTTTTTTTTCTTTCTTTTAAAAACCCTCCTCTTTCTCCCCCCAAGTTTCTTCAAAGATCCTGAGACAGGGAAGAATGGATGTGGTGGAAGTATCCTGCATCGTTTGGGATTGTATCTCACTTCAGCTACTTCATTAATCTAGTACTCTTGTCATTATGACACTTTTTCTCCTGGACACTCTCCTGGAATTGCTCTACTTACCAGCAAGCAGGATTTCACCAAGGCAAGCAGAGACACATTGTTTAGTCAGGACTGTGATGGCTGATACATTTTGTCTCTTGTTAAGTCAGAGGAGGTGAACAAGGAATTCTTTGTTAAGTATCTTGAGGAGTAAATACGTAATTGAGAAAGTAAGATTATGTAAGAGAAACATTCTTGTCCGACAACAAAATGAAGACATGCATGGTTTGTGGGCCTGCTAGAACAAGAGCTTGAAACTAACTTTAAGACCCTGAGAGAAATGGGCTGAGGTCTCTACAGACTAAATGCTGGCTAAAACTCTTTATGTGATGCTAAGAATGAAGTTGCACAAGAGCATTTCATTTATAAAGCGTTAAAAAGCTTATCTCAACAGATCCATCGGCAGGCTGGACCGTAACCAATTTTCTCTATTCAAATTCTCTACCACACCATTTGCATTGCGTGCAAGCCATATGCTGTAACGGCAGCTGTGCGATCAGCCTGCTCTGACCCATCACCTGACCCACCACAAGAAGTAAGGACCATATTTTTGCTAAAGCTGCTTCTTCGCATGCTGCAGTAAGACTGAGGGATGCTCATGGCCCTCATCCTGCCTTGGAAACCAGTGCTCTGTGCAGCGTGTGTTTCTGTGAGTTTAAAACAGTAAGAACATGTTCTCCCTCTCTTTTTTTTTCCTTTTTCTTTCTCTCCCCAGAATTACCATCATTACTACTTCTTTTGGAAAACAAACCTGCAGGATTCAAGATGCAAACCTAAGCAGGTGTCACAGGGCAGTTTACTGTCAAATTACCACAGAGGAGTGCAGCTGTCGGTTTTGGTTAGGGAAGTCTATGAAGTTACTCTCTGGTCTTGTAACTTGATGAAGCATGCTTTCATTCAGCGTGCATGCTCCCTACACACACCTATTTTTGTGGGGAGATGGGGTAGATGGGGAAGAATAATACGTGTATGCCAATTTGGGGCACACCTCTCAGGTTTGAGCTTTGTGGTGTGTTGGTTTGGTTTCTTCTCATCTTCCAGATAAGGGCTGTGCTCCTTAAGTAACTTAATGCTCTGAGAAATGCCACTTCAAACCTCCTTCTTGAGCCCCCTTGTAATTCAGGTGCTCGATCCTCCATTAGCAAGCTGCTAATTTGCAGGTTGCTTTTTGGTATGTTTACTGTTAGCATGTACAGGTTGCTAAACCAGAGAAAAACATGCCACATACAGAAGTATATACACACACTTAAAACTGAGGTGTTTATTACATGCTAATTTTACCATAATCGGTGCGGGCAGAGATGACACCTCTCCATTGCAGTGTAACCAGATACATGCATAGTGTCTTGGAATTTCTTCAGTCTCAGACATTTGCTGCCTATTTGAAGGATCTGCAGTCTCAGAACTAGTATCACTGTGCTGAACACCAATATGTTCATAATAACAATGTAAACATGGCCAAAATGTGAAACACCAGGTGTGAAAAGAATTTCGGCATAGAGGACTTTGTGGAAGGTTTTTGTTTGAGATTTAATCAACATACACACCTACTTCTTTCCTTAAAAGATCATTACAAGCCTCTGGAAAGGAGTGTTATCAAGGAAACTTAGATGCTTGGCTTGTGTCCTCACCATTGTTGTTGCTGGCAGCCATACTGAAATGATGCAGTGTATTTAAAGGAGGCCAAACATATCCTCACTGGCATGTAGAGGAAGTTTCCACAGAAGTCATACAAAAGAAAACACTGAGCGCAGAGATCCCTTCTGCTGTGTCCGTGCAATGTTCATCCGAACGGCTTACTCGTGAGGAAATAAATAGTGCTTTGTAACACTTCTCAGCTAAGAAAACAGGGCAACGGTTGAATTTAAGTGTACGAGGCACAGGAAAACTTCTCATGGACAAGTATGGTCTGTGACAGTCCATCAACATTTGCTGTGTTATCGTTGTCATCTTCATTTTTCTGTGCTTCAGGGTGAGCAATCAGCTGTCCTGTAAATGAAGGAAAATAGGCACATGCTAGCAGAAATGGTCAATGAAAGCACGAGGCTTTGGAAGTATAAACTTTGTGGGTGTCAACAACAAAACTCAGACCGATATCCTGCCCTCGTCTGGATTTGTATATCAGAATGCTAGTTCTTGTAAGTCTAACACGGAGCCCATAGCCGTGCATTGCAAAGGTGCAACAGCACAGAATTTGGTCAGATCTCCATCAGGCTATTTTAATGTTCTTCAGAAAGTGCCCACCTCCTAAAAGCACATACTGAATCCAAGACCCAAGCCCCCAGTTACAGTAAATACAAACTGCAGTGCAGAAACCGGGTATCTATGGATTATTTGTCAGAATTCTGAAAGTAACTCTTGTTCAAGAAGCAATGGCAAATTTTAATGAAAAAGCCTCCTGAAATTCATAACATAACTTTATAAGACCTCAGACTCTAGCATATTTTACACTGTCTTGGCTTCTTCTGCAACTCACCTCAGATTCCTGTGTTTCTGGGAGGGTTTCAATTCCATTGTGATCCTGTATATGTTGTGGGGCTTCAGCTTCTAGCTCTCTATCAGCCTGCACGTTGGGCTTTTCATTCTCCCATTTTGCAAAGCCTTTATTCTTCCCAGCTTTGCCATGGAATTTGGACTTCATTTTGGGGAAAGTATGGGAGCCTGAATCGTTCCAGCCTGGCTCATGCCAGAGTGGTTCTGTCTGCGTGGCTTGGCTGGTGGTCACCCTCTGCAGCCGCACCGAAATTTTCCTTGAAGAGCCAGTGACGAGGGTGATAGCTCTGCCATCAAGGTCCTGATGTTCCGCAGCCACACTGGGAAACTCAAACACGTCATCTTGGACTGAAAGAGAAGCTGGAATTGTTTAAGTAGTCTACTTTGAGACGATTACAGAAAGGTAACGTAAGTCTGGGGCAGGAAGAGGTAACCCCCTATATGAGGCAGTGGTACAATTAGCAATATCCATATGCTGCTTGGAAACTGATTTTGACCTTGTGTGTACGTATTTCCTTCTCCCTCCACCTGGACGCTCAGGGTATAAGGCAGAACTAGAATTCTATGTCTCCCAGCCCCTGCCCCTGAGTGATTTACAAGCAAAAGTACAATTCCCCTAATTAATTATAATTTTGTCTTTTCAGCTGTGATAGAAGCACCAGTATAGAGGATAGGGAGCCTCAAGCAGGAGGCTAAGGCCATCACTGCAGAAAGTGATGTTGTAATCTGAGCACCGAACACAAACCCCAGTGCAATGGAATGCACATGTGCTGCTCTGTGTGTTGATACAAAAGGAAAATCAAAAATGGCATCAAGGGCACTGGCTGTGAGAGAGCATTCCAGAAATGGTTTTAAATAGGAACAAGATGCTCTCACCTGGAGGCAGGGATGGACTGCTAGGCAGAGAGCCGTGGTTGCTGCCTACTGAGGTTCCTCTGGAAGATTTCCTGCACGCTAGCACGAGCAGGTCTCTGCATTGCTTATGGCAGTTGGCACCGCAGTCTGTAAAAAAAGCCATTGTCAAGTCACCAGATGGAAAGCCAGGACTTTCCATCTGATACAGATACAGGCAGATGCAGGTGGGACTTTGAAGGAACAAATGCTTTGATGGAAGGTGTGAAGGGAGTTACAGAAACGGATCATTTGGTGTGAAGGGTGTTCTAAAAAAGAGGTCATTTCCATGGCAGCCATTAGTAGAAATCTGACAGCATCATGGAAGAGGGAATGATATTCCATCAGAAATTAGTCTTAAAGAAGCAACCTTGAATTACTCCGTATTTGACTCAGCAGGGCTCATTATAAAATGCACCGGAGCATCCGTATCTTGATTTTGACAGGTAGAGGTCAGTGTAGACCACTGTAGGTTAAAACTAGTCTAAGAGACTCAGTAAGCAGCATCAGCATAGAGTAAGCATTCTTGATGTGTATCAGCCACCCAGATGAAAGTGGCTGAGTGCCTGCACACATATCCTCTGCGGAGCTTTGCATCACTGCAGTTACACTCGTCATTAGGTACGTTTATTTGAAGTATGACTGCAGTACAGATCTTCCCTGCAAGAAAGGTCCAAAGGGTGCAGGATGTGTGCCCCAAACACAGGCTCTCTCTCCTCTGTGTCCCTGCCCTTGCTTGAAAATTTCCATCTCCTTTGTTTCTTTGTGCTGCTCCGCATCCTAACATTTTAGCCATCACCAAAGTGTTGTGTTTCTAACTCTGCTAAAAGAGCCATTCTGCTCTAGCAGTGCTAGCGTGGTGGGTGCGAGCTCTGGTTTCTCCCATCACCTTGTTCATATGACTAATACAGAAGTACTTGCATAGGTGTGGTTTTGTCTGCCCTAAAGGTATTGCACCCCCTTCCTCCTACCCCCTCTCCCAGTACAGTAAAGATCTCTTAGCAGCAGAGAACCTCTTCTGTTACTTGTAGGCCACACAGTCTAGCTTTATCTCATTACCCACAGTGCAGGTAAGCAGCAGACCCAAACAGATTAACTCCCTTCCTCCCCCTGCTAGCACAGTGTCAGAGGTTTGAAACAGATGACAGCTCTGTGCTCAAAGGCAGAAATCAACCATAATGGGTGCAGCACTCCAGTGATTCTGGCATACAGAGCAGCTGGTAGCTGCTGTAGCAAAGGGCAGGCACTAATTGCACTTGTTGACCACTAAGATCTGAGTGAGCAGCTCTGCTCTCTTACTGTCATGCTTCATTGCCTGTAATTTTGCCTTTACAGAGCCACTTCTGCTCGCTGTCTCCACTGGGCTGTTGTTAACAAGCAATGATGCAGGACAGAGACAGGACATACTTTCAGATCTCAAGATGAGTTTACAGGGGTGCTGTGAGAAAACACAGCACCCTTACCCTACCAGTAAAAGTATGGGCTGCAATTAACCCTTTCATAGCTGCTCAGATGACAGTAGTGAGGAATAGCTGAATTAAACACAATGGTTTTATCCATGGACACTTTCCCCACCCCTGTCTGAGGAAGAGATGTTAATGGGTGGACAGGGAGAGCAATATGATGTATCTCAAAAATAAAACACTGCAAATTCTTCATCCCTCTCCTGGAAGCCAGTGTAAGACTGTGGCAAAAAATGCATACAAATACAACTAGGAAGCCCCAGCGTGAATGTTCCCTTGTGAGTAACTGGGATGCAACTACAAGTGTGAAAATCAACAGTGCCCTTCATCCAGAGCTGGGCTGCTTGAGAACTAAATAGGTCCAGGACTTTAAAGCTAATGAGGACCATGACAGTGTCATTCTTGGTCTGATATTCTTGCTCAATATGGTGCAAGTACTGCTGAAGAAATTAAGCATTTTATGAAAGCAACAGAACGAACTGTGACTGCTCTTAGATTTTTTAAGTCAACTGTCTAAAGAAACAGCCTTGCAATAACATCTGCTGAGCAGTCTAGGAATTAAATATTTCCCTATTTCTAGCTCAGTCACTATTGCACTGCAAGGGCAGCTAGGCTTCACTGCAGGCATGCGGATGTACATGACAGTGTTGCCAACAGACCTTTTCCTGACCCCACATTTCAGGAGATGTATTTCAGGATGTCTTGGTGTTAGGATGAGGACACTCGGTCTTCCAGGGTGTAAGGTCTTTGCCGGTAGAAAGTGACACCTCATGGAGTCAGTGGTTGCTTTGGGCCTTTAGCTCACAGAACCTGTGTGTTTTCCTACTGGGTCCTATGTCCCCTAATGCTATGAGACTTCACAGTGTACCAGAAGTCACTCTTCACAGGCAGTACCACGTGTAGAAGCAAAATTTGGATGAACAGATGATATTTTAGTAAAAAATACAGTTATCCTACATGTGCTAAACCCCTCCACATACAGCTTGAAAAAGATCCATGCAGTATTTATTTACCTTTGCATTTGTAGCCTTGTTTGATTATGCCCCAGAGCTGCAAAGAAAGACAAAAGAACGTCAAGGAATCAGAAAAGAAAGCCGGAAGGAAAACAAGGTCACAATGAGGAAGTACCAATGGCTACAAAAGCACAAACAGGATACAACTGCTTTTAACACCCTTCCTGTTAGGCAGACCTTCCCCTCAAATTGTGATAAGACATGTGTGGCTTTCCCCCTTATTCCTACTACTTACAGTGGGACTACCAGAGAAGGAGACACACAGATGACATTTGCTTCCAGAAATGGGTGAAAAATTGCTATTGTATCAAGCTTACTGAAACCAGCAGAGCGCATTCTGCTTCTCAGCTCACTAATGTTATCTGTGGGGGAATTTCCAGCGTACCTCCATTCTCCAGATACATCAATAACCCAACCATCCAAACACAGCAGAAGAAAGAACCACTGAGGATAAAAATTAAGCTCTTGGTTCCCATACTGGTCCCCAGCACACTCAGCCACAGCAGTTTGATTTGTACACCTGACTTTTTCCATTAAAAAAGGCTGAAGACTGAAGCAGGCAGAAAAGCCACTGAATTCCATCTTTGCCTCCTCCCAGAGACTGTCCTTGTTGCTACATATAATGACCCAAGTGCTAAACTTCCAGGATGCAGTGTGTGTCATCCCACTTGTGGGAAGTACGGTTGCTTGGAAGTAGGAAAATTCCCTAGCAAATTGTTATCTGTACACTCAGAAGTGCTGTATCTACAGCCATGTCATTATAAAAACAAGCAATTTCACTCTAAGAGGCAGAAAGAGGAAGGGGCAGCTTTCCTAGCTCTAGCTTTAAAGGAAAAAATCAGGGACTCCAGTGTTTGTTTATCATGACCTCATTCAAAACGTTACCAGGGAGGGTGAGCACATATAGGCAGCTGAAACTGCACATGGATCCATACCATATCTATAAGAATCCATGCACAGTCTGCAGGGGCTGAACAAGGGCTTTAGAGAAATGTTCAACAGGAAGAGCTGGAGAAAATTCAGAAATCAAGGAAAAGTAAAATAAAGAGAATAGGAAGATTCCAGGGGAAAAAAGTCCATATACTGCACAAATGAATTTGCAAGGAAAAAGGGGGCCTTGGAGAAAGCAAAATAGATTAGGTGAGGTGGTAGAACAGTGAACAACAGAACAGAAAGGCCAGCAGTGGAGGAAGGGTTCATAAAAAGCTTGCTGCTTGTTCTTTTCCAGTGAATGCTGTATATAAGCCTAGTCAATGCAGTTGATGTGGTCAGGCAGTGAGAGTGGAGTTTCCCAAGCCCCTCTTGAACGGACAGTAATGACCTTTTTCCCCAGGTCTCTTTGCCTGGATCACTGTAAGAGACATGAATTGTTACTTCTTTCATTTAAGCTCTAATCTGTTCCCACTTTCTCCCCACCTTCTCAGCTCTGTACCTTCCTCCTACTCAAACTTGGCACCACTGTTGGAGTTACACACCACATTGAAAGCTTAGTTGAAGTGCCATGGCATGAATTCTGACCTAAAGCTTTGAATCTCTCTGACACAGCTTTTCTGCAAAGCTGGCTTGAGCCAGCTGCAAGGTAAGAGGATCTGTGCAAATTCAGATTATAAAGCTCAGCAGGATGGCTGGTCACCTACCCTGCCACGTGGTGTAATTCAAAGCTGTGGCACGGAACTGTGACCAGCCATGGGCATATCAATTTTATGCTGCTTAATGGCACCAGGGTTTAGATTGACCTTTAAAGTTCATACCTTTTTAATAACAGATATTTTATTGAATACTGTGTGCATTGCACTGTCATGTCAATTCATCCTGCTACACTGTCAGCGCACATTATTTTGACTGTGAATCAGTGCATCAGTTTGAAATTAGGTTTCCACTCGTGGATGAGCAGCACTGAAATGCAGAACAAATATGCAGCAGATTTTGTAGTTGGTTCCTGTCCTGTCAGCCTCAACTCATCCACAGAACAATGCCAATGACTTCAGTGAGTTGACAGGAAAAATGACCCTATTTCCATTTCCTGCACAACCCCTTACTCATTTATATTCCTGTATTGGATGTAATCAGGGAGACATTAAAAGTCCAACAACAGCCAATTAGCAAATTGATGCAGGAGAAAAATATCTGGTGGTGAGGACATTGCAGGGCAGTCCTCAGGGCTTGTTTTGCTATGGAAGCCTTCCAAACATGAACTGAGTGTCACGAACACAATGACGTCCTCCTGAGGCTGCAAGCAACCTGAAACAATAGACTCAGATCAGTGACTGCCTGAGCTGTCTGCTGGAGCTGTCAGCTTAAGAGCCCACCAGCACACTCCTGAATCAGCATTGACGTTGTTGCCTCTGAGGCTTTTGCAATTTTAGCGGAAATAGGTGGAATTCCTTCTTTCCCATGGCCTTGATCAGCGGTTGCAATAGGGACCATACGCACGTGAACACGACTGACACATCACAAAAAAAGCAAGTGGAAGATAGGAGGATGGGCAAGAGCAGGAACACCAGAACTGGCCTGAAAAGAGGCACGTTTTTGCACTTAGCAGTGCTGTTATTGTTACTTCCAACTGTGGAGAAACATTACTTAGTGGAAAAGTTCACTTAGTACAAGCTGGAGATTTCACTGTGACAGCAGGGACAGATCGGCTCTGGAGAGCAGGGATGACAGTCTGAATTTATAACCTGTGTGTGGGCCACACAAAAGCGGAGGACGTGACCCTCTGTCCTTACTGCTTTGCCTGTCTATATGGAGACATTTGACTTTGGTGGAGCGTGTGCATTAAAGTAACTTTTTAAATCATAGTAATGCCTTCTTCTTTACTATACTTGGTATGAAATAGAAAAGTTGGAGGAGGTTTGCAAGCAACACAAGTATTCACACAAGCAATTGTTTCCCAGCTATGTGCTAAATACTCTAATAGGTGGCATCTGGTAAGTTATGTCTGAGAGAAAAAGAAAAAACAAACAAAACCAAATAGATTAAAAAATTCTTATTGTACAGAACTGCTGGAAGCTCTTTTGTTTTCTTGACCGAATTAGAAGATCTGTTAATTCAATAAAGAAAAGATTAAGGCTGTTATGGTCATTCAGAGAATTAAGAACATGCTATGTTGCCATGTGCAATTTCCTGAGAAAGAACCGCTTTTGCTTCATCTACATCCTCTGTTCCAGACACTCATTTTCCCTTGAGCTTGTTTACATGGGAAATCAAGCCCAATTAAAGACCTTAAGATAAACCAAGTAAATCCATTCATATAGTCTCTAATATCCTTTAGTTGACAGAATTTTATTCTCCCACATGCCCCACAACACTAAGTCTTATAAATGCCACTTTTTTTCAGGAACCACCAAAACAAAACGGGGTAGCACAGCTACAACATGAGGAAATGTTTTGTGCTTCTGAATGCAATGAGATATTTGCCCAAGAGACTTTACAATGCATGGAGCCAGTTTCACCTGGTCTACATCGAAGGGTAAATGTGTTTGAGATACACTATTGTTAAAGACATACTTACAAATCCTGCACAGTGCTCGCAGAAAGTTGGTTTAAGATAGGTCATCTCTTGAAAGTTATGAATAAACCCTGGTCCCATTTTACACTGGAACTGTGATTTAGCTCTCAGAAAGTAAGCCATCATTTCCTCTTTGCTTATAAGACCATCTCTGTCAGGGGAAAAAAGTGTAGATTAGATCTGTCACTGCTCATGGTACTGAACAATTCAGGTTTTCTCACTGCAAAAAGCATTCAGGCACGTAGCACATTCTTTGAAAAAGCTGTTAGAGCCTTGGCAGAAAAAAATCCCTTAGAGCCTTAGTGGTTCTTACCCTTCAATAAAGAGCAAACACTGAACTTATAGCATGGACCTTGGTTTCTCACCTGCTCATGGTATCAGAGCATAGACTGGGCCATTAGGTGAAGGATCTTGACTTACTGTTTACACAGACCAAGCAGTTACGCTCCTGGCTGATCACCAGCCTTGACAGCCAGAGATTTTGGACAAGAAGAACTATCAAACTCAGTGTGATAGGAAACATATATTATATATAATATATATTATATATTATATATATGCTAGGAAATACATATACCATACAGAATATATGCTACCCTTCCTCCACTTCATACACCCATTTCCTCTCTACTGTACACAACTTATTTTTTTCATCGTTCTGATGCCTGGTCTGGATAAAGCATCTCTGCTGTAATTTGATGGTACTCTAGGGGTCTTGACTCAATTCCAGCAGGAGTTAAAGCTACTACATAAATAATTTTTAAAGTACCAGGTAAAGAAGGACTCCAGCACGGGTGGGTGTATAGAATTGATTACAGCTTAAGAAGTTAAATGAGAAAAGAATTCAGCCTTTGGTGATCGCCTGTTCCTTAAGTGAGATGTCAGACACAAGAAGCCTGGGAGACACTGTTTCTTCAATAATTAGTTTTCATGAGTATTGAAATGGAGGAAAATTAAAAGAAAAGGCCCACAAAGAAATCTCCAAACTTACTGGTCTTTGTCCAGCACACAGAAAGAGTCCAAAAAGGGGAAGTTGGCAGCTATACTTTCAAAGTCTTCCTGAGAAATATAGCCATCGTGGTCATGATCATAATTCCTAAAGACAGACTGAGGAAAAAGAAAGGAAATTATTGTCCTAACATCTAGCCTATCTTGAACTGATACCAGCTCTTCAATCCTATAATTACATATAACTCAATGTTCCACATTACTAGTCAGATGCTCTGTTGCCTATTCCTTCTATTCCTACTTTGTACTTCACCATTTATATTTATTGGACCATAGGGAAAAAAAATTGGCTAATTTTTAAAGAAAACTTGAGCTCAGTATTTATCTAGTGATGAACCTCTGCACCTCTTCAGACATAATTATTCTTGTTTTATTTTTCTTCTTTATTGGAAATGTCACTGAAATTCTACCCCTTTTGTGATTATACTCTCTTTGCTTCATCATGTATGCTTTTTAATCACAAAAAAAGAAATAAAACAAAAACAACTAAACAGAAGCTTTCCTATGAGTATTTCAGATGGTTTTGGCTTCACTTCTCTTTTAGTTGGTCACCTCTGCTCTGCCGCAGTACTGTTTCAATCTGATTCATTTACTAATACCTTGATACCCACACCACGACCATTTTGCATTTGACGACCATTCCCTCCCATCAACCTACCTCAGCTCACCACTAAGAAAAAATAGACATGGGAATCAAATTTGAAAGATTGCATAAAATGAATGGAAGCCCTTCTTAGTTGCTATGGAAGTACTGAATTCTGTGTTACTAATTGTAAAGATGCGCAAGGGGCATTACAGCTACATGTGATGCTGATGGGAAAGACATGAGTGTCAGAGTCAGCATGACTATCTGAAAGACATATTGAAGCACAAACTCCCTCATTAGATTAACATTTGGTTGACAAAGACAAGAATTTAATACACTGAGACCTCTGAAAGTTGTTTACATTGTCCTTATTTAAATAAGGTGATGAAGCTGATTTCTAGGCACCTGTTAAATGATGTGTAACCAGTGAAAAATGCATTATCAAGAAGGAACTGATATGCAAACCCAAGTAGTATTCAACACTTAGCTATAAAAACAATGCCTTAAAGCACAACTCAAAGCAGCTAGTAAATGACAAAGACTGGCAAAATGAAGACAGCGTGGTGTGGACCTTTTGGCAAGCTGTATCCATAACAGCCCCAAAACATGTTTTAATCCTGTCAAACTCAAGACCATACTTCCTGGACCAGGCCAAAATTGTGGAATGGGGACTGCATCTTCCTCATCTCAGGAATAAGAACAACCCCTCCACCTAGCACATTCTGGAAAGATTGAAGAGTTGCAACAGACAACTTAGTTAAACAAGCTATCAAAGAGAGGTTTGGACGTGGAGTGATTTTTATCAACACACATGGCACCGACAAAAGCGATACAGGAACAGCGCTTGCAGTTCTGGCATCCCACATTAAGAGAAAAATAAAACTTTTAAAAAATAAGATCATGTACAAGAAGTAAAACACGATATATTTGAAGTTGGAGTGAGACAACTGAAGACTTCAAGTTATCTTAACAACAGAACACATTTAATGACCTGTAACACAGATGAGGTGAAAATTTAATAGTTCCTCCCAGGCTTAGTTATTGATTTGTAAAAAGCAGAAGGAAATATTGCTTCACTTTGTACAACACATACTTGGTTTCCCTGAATGCTGCTTAAATTGCTAAAAGTTCCTAAAACACTAACACAACAGGACTCATTCTCTCCAAATGAGCCTGGTAGTGTTTGACTTTGTTTGCATTACCTAATACATCAGCTTCCAAACTGATACTGGAAGACCCCAGCTATCATCCTTCATGACCTCACACCTACCTTTTTAAAGCAGTACCAACAAAGTGCTATCTTTACCATACATAATATGCTCTGAACGGTCAAACAACAGCAAGTTGAAAACCAATATAGGGTTTCTGAAAAACTTCTCTGGTCCTAGTAATATACAAGTCCTTGTTTCTGAACATTTGCTCTTTTGCATCATGAAACCTGCTAACTAATCCCATAGCTGATTGCAAGAATAAAATAAGTAATCCTGAATTTGTTATTGGATGTCTGAAATTAATCCCAACCGTAAGAATCTCTTGAAAAGCTTGTAATTAATTATAATGATGACAATATCCAAGCTATCATTTTCTTTGACCAGTATATTCTTCCTAATACTTACATCCACCAGCTTTCGTATGTGCTTGTTAATGACTGTAGGGTCAGGTTTTGGTACCACTCCAGATGCCCATTCCAGTGGCACTACTGGCTTGTTAGGGGTCGTTGGGGAGGTAGGCTGCTGAGAGATGGATCAGAACACAAAGACTTTCAAATCTGAATTATGAAGACAAATTTCCCATTAAAACTACAACCACAACTACTGGAGTCCCTGTGCTGTAAAAATGTGCTTAGCGAAGTATCAGGCAAGGTTTTAAAGGGTTGCTTGCCTTTGCTGACAGCTTCACTTCAGCTCTCTGTGGCACCTCACAGCTAATGCTGGCAGTGGCAGTGCCCAGCAAGGTCACAAGCAAAACCAGGCAGACTCCTCACTGCCATCTCTAGGGGGTTCAGTAGCAACAAGAATGGGAGGAAGAAGGAAGGAATGAGAATCTCTGGACCCAGCAGACATCAGAGATAGGTAAGCCCAGAAACCTGCTTTTCCCCTTCATCGTAATGCCCCTGAGGAACTCTCCACCACAACGCAGCCTTTCCCAAACTCCCTGCTGGGGAGACTGTGCTCAGGAGCCACGCAAGGGGCTGCAGCAGCCTGAATAAGTTAATGCTCCTGCTCTCTGCAGCACCAAGAAGGCAGCAGGATGCAAAAGCAAGGGAAGAATCATGCTCTGCAATCCCACTGGTTTCCGGCTGAGATGTGCCAGGATGCACAGCTTGATTCATCCAGGCAGCCTGAGCAGAAAGGGGCTAACCTTTGACTTGCTTTGCAGATAACACCAGTCAGACTATTTTATTCTGTAGACAGCTTGGCCTTGACAAAACGGTAGCTGACAACTCACTTGAAGCACGGAGAACACAGCTCAACTCCCTCCACACCACTATAGTGCTTTGGGAGAAGCTCTGGCACACAGCTCAGCTTGTTCAGGTAGAAAACATAGGACAAACCTGAACACAGTTTCAGGTAAGGCTTTAAAAATCATCAGTTAGCATGAAAAATGCTGCAAGGCATGTTGACCTTTTCTTGTGTCTGTTACTGGATATGTAACAGGTGAAACAGTGTCAAGCAGAAAAAATACAGTATGGTTTGGATTAGAAGGAAAATGGCCCACAGCCTCAGAGACTCTTGAATTAGCTGTTGAACAAAAAACCCATTCCCCATTAAACTGCTGTGAGTTGAGAGGGAGATAATTAAGTCACGTAGAGATGCTGCAGTTATCATTGTGTATAAAAAAGTATTGTAGATTTTAACATTGAGATGAAAAATGGTCATGAGGTCATAAAATACTGCCTTTGGTAGGAAAACAAAAGGGTGCGTTAGCAGGTTGCTTTACTAACCTGCACAGGTAAGTTTGGGAAAGAAAAATCACTATGTACATAATTCAATTTCATGAATTCACCGTGGACCCAGACATCCAGCTCTATATGCCAAAACTACTTACAGAATGTTTTGATACCAAAACTAATGTCATTGCACAGTGATGGACCACAGGCTGGCAAGTGCTTTTGCTGTAGAAATATGTGGAAATGCAGCAGTCTTTTAAAGACGACATGTTACATGATAATTGTTTTATCATGATAATTGTAATATTCTTACAGATATGGTCAGAGCAGAAATGTGAAGTGTGCCTTGTCTTAAAAAAAATAATCTTAAAACTAAATGGAATCAAAGCATCAGTATCAAAGTGTCAGAGTGTGCTGGACTATTATGTCCTCACAGAACTTCTAACTCTTCTGGTCCAAGTGCACAATGGCAGAAAGAGTCTAAATCCATTGGAGCCCTCCCTTTGTCTTCTGGGCCATTTCATTTGAAGTCTCCTTCTGTTTTTATGGGTTTTTTTTTGACAAGTTGCAATTAAAACTTCATGTTCCTGCCTGCTAGCCAAAGGGAAATGTTGGTATCTTCTATTTCAACCATTGACTTGTATGAACAACATCATTTTATTTCTGTGAAATGTATGCTGTGAGGAAAGGTACCAACCAGTGTCCAGAGACTACCTAGCTGAATTTACTGAATGTTCAGAAACACTGTACCTGGGCATGCTGTTTCTGATTCAGTCTGCATCTCCTGTCTGTTTCACCAGCACAAGCATAAACGGTATCATAGACTGAGAAAGCATTTTAAGATGGATGTGAACATCTGCTTATTTTGGCATTGAAATAAAAAAATATGTGTGTCTTCGGTGGCATAACTGCACCAAGCAGAGTTGTCTTCTAGCCAATAGCTGCACCAGTAAAAGCTCCCAACAAGAAGATAACGAATGCTAAGGGAAAAGCAGGACAGTGTGTCAGGGAGCTGCTGTTCTACAGCTGGAGGTCAGTCTTCAGTATTCTTTTAGGCTTCTATACTGACTGAAGACTCTCCTCCCACTTTTATCAGAATGAAGGTCAAGCCCCTGTTAACAGCAGGCTCCTGAGCTTACAGATGTGCCTCCGAAACGACTGCAGCAGCATGAGGCACTTCCTCTGCAGTGCACCTGCACAGGAGTTGTACTCATACAACAATAAGAAGCAGTTGGAATGACATAACTACACTCTCATGTTGCCTTTGACATTTTTTTTCCACATACGGAAGGTCTACAGATTCTTTCCCCTCTAATATAACTTGTGTGCTTTGGCATTCCATCAAAGAGAAGTATGCTTCAAATAGTCTAGCTTCTGTCTATTCAGCTGTAGCTTTTTACCCATCGGGATGCTGCAACAGCTCAATGTCACTGGTTATTTATTGATCGTTATGCAGTAGTCTCCCACAACTGCTGGGTACTGTTGAAGTTCATAGCACTGTTTATATTGCTTTTGTCTTCTCTAATGTTCGTTCAAGCTGAAGATCAAAGCAGCAGCGTGATAATTTTCTTTATCTACAGTAGTGGCCCATTAGTGCTTCCACAGCATAGAGCTGTAACAAGTCAACTCTGCTGGCAGTAATGGGAGCACAAGGGAGCCAGAATAACTATGATAAATGGCAGCTGTTATGGTCAAATCATATCCAACAAGGACTGGAGACTCAGCAATGAAATTACAGGTGTTCAAACCAAGTTAAGGTTGACTATGGAAATATTCAATAGTTTCTTTACTATTGCTCATCACCCACCATCAAAAGCACACACACAGAGTCCTCAAACTGGTCCCCAAGAATGATAAATCATCTTAAAACCCAGAAAAGCCCTATACTTGAAAATTAAGGGGTTCTACTTCTTTGTTTGCTTTCAGGAATACTTCAGAAACATAAAACGCACTGCAATGGATCAGCTCAGACTACTAGACTCTGCCCTCACACCCTACTAAGCATTTCCAGAGACCCTTAGTTTTGCTAAGGGTGGTCTCAGATTTGCTGGGCTCAGATTTGAAGGCGTTCAGCCTGAGAGCATCATGTGCTGCATATGACAGGTCATAAGAATGTTAATGCACCAATGAAAGGCTCAGAGGGAAAAGCCAGACTTTAGCAACAAAGAGTAACACTATAAATGAAATTCAGCTATTAATTAGGAGATTTATCTGTATCGTCAGACTTGCAAAGCACAATGACAAATGCATCAATGCATCACTATCTTTAGCTGCACACACTAAAAAAGAGTAATATCTATTCTAAGGTGTTTAAATATTGTTTGAGAGCCCAAGATACAGCCAATTCTACACAAGCAAACAGTTTTTAAAATGTTATAGCTAATGCTGTGCCTTACCTAAACCAAATCTTTGGACCCTGTGTTGTTTTATATAACTGCACCAGCATCCAGAAAATAAAGTAGCGATCACACAGTGAACTTTGAGCTTACAAAGGGTATCTTCCCATAAAGAAGAACAATGGTTTCCAGAACTTGCAGAGGTTTTGTTGAACAATTAGGAATGAAGTCTGGCATGTTTCACTTTTTACTTCTCCCAATGTGCACTAAAACTTATCAATATTGACTGTGTTTACTATGCAGGCAAAATGCTAAAAAGCTTTATGTGAATGTAAATAAGGAAACATATTAACTGTAATTTAAAAATGTAATCAACTGCCTGCAGACAAAACAAGCAATATGTCAAAATGCAGTAAAAGATGACCTACAGATTTGGAGGTCCTTGGTTCCAGCACCAGTGAGAGCTTGTAGATATCATCCTCAGTGTGATAGAGGTCCAGGGACAGCTGTATGAAAGAAAGACGTAAAACCAGCAATATTTATTAAACTGTGTTGGATATGCCAGGCTTGTAAGCATACCTTACAAGAGATATACCCCCCACTGGAAGCTTGACAAAAGTCTAGAGCTACTCAGAGCTCAGGATACGTGCCAAAACCGCGGGCGCAGACTCTGGGAAAACAGCTTTTCTCAAAAGCTAATGTAACTGACACTGGTGAGCACATGTTGCTGCTCACCCCTGTACTGAGATGAGCAGGCACTGCATTCGAGGGCTGTCACAAGCTGCATCCCAACACATTCAGTGAGAGGGGCTGGATGCTGATCTTCTTCGAAGAGTGACACTGGCAATGAAGACCACCCTTATGCAAAACACTTTCTTCTAGCAGCTCAGTGGTCATGAGAGACCTCAGAGAAATCACCTAGTGAATACAAAACCTTCAGCAAAGAAGTTGTAAAGGCACTAGGCTAGGAGGACTTCAGGTTGTGTTCTGCTCAAATTTTGTTCTTGGAGAACAGTCAGCTCTGCAGCTCACTGCAGCTCTCCTACAGAGGCAAGCCAGGTTTGGCTGCAGTGCTGATGCAGCAAAGCGCTCCATGAAAAGCAATTCCAGTTACTTTAACCCAGCTTGATCTGCTCCTGATCCCCTCTCAGCAAATAAGGCTAATTCCCTTTCAGCTTCTTTTAGATAAATTAAAGCTTTTTCTTCCATGTTTTCATTCTTTACCCTAGAGGATTTATTGTGAAAAAAAGAAGGGGCATAAATATGCTGAAAGTAAGATGAATCTTTGTTTCACTTTGTCAAATGGGGTCTTGCACTGATGCAGGTCTGCAGCAAATTCCTCCTTTTTTGGAGTGGTGAAGGACAAAAGTAATCAACACTGTGGCTAATGTTTTCCAATGAGAGGAAACAAACATTGTATATTTCCTGTGATCATGTCCCTACATTAATTGGCTTTGGAGTAATTGACATGACCTTAAGTTACCATCTACATTGCAAATCCCCAATTAAGCTAAGACTGAGTTAAAAGGATGTTTTCCAGCAGGCAGATTGAATTACTACTCACTAAATGACTGTGTCAGAAAGCTATTTTTAGAGAACCTGAAGTGCTGAATTAGTAACAAGCAGAAGCAGGACCAGCAACACTGTACTACAGAACCACCTCTAGGAACCACCTTCTTTAAGGCAGAATTTTGTCCAGTGAGTAAGACAAGAGACAGAGCAAACACATGGCTTTAGACGTGTCTTGATATTGCACTGTTCATTTTGTCTAGCTGTAACGCTACACTGATTTTTGCAATTCATAATTTGGTTATGGGCACCCATGAAAGCCTGAGCATCCTGCAGGTTCCTTCGCCCAGCTGTCATGCTGCCGTCACATGGGAATGTAAAGACCTGTCCTAAAAGTAACGTAGATTCAGTAACTGCTGTAATAAATATTGTTCATGTACTTAGTTATTCAGTGACTGAATTCATAAGTTCCTTGGTGGTATAAAATAAGTAGAACAGCATTGGAGCACATGGTATTACCGGGTCAAGCTGGGACTGAGAGCAGAATTGCTTGTTCAAAAGGCCTTGTCCTGGTCCTGCTAAAGAGTGGTTTTCTCAGCAGGCCAGACGAGCAGGGTGTGGGTTTGGGGATGAAAAATCATTGGTATTTACTGAGCAAGTTTGTATTTCCCCCTCCCTGAACTATCTGACCTTAACATAAGTGGCAGTTATAACTTGATTAGGCACACAGCGGACAGCGTATTGCCTAGTACAGAAGTTTCACATACTCACAAAAACATTACAAGCATGGTGACTGTTCATTTACATAAGCTCTCGTTTTATATTTTATTTACAGGTTTGCTCTGCTGGATAAAGCCACATAGGAGCTTTCCTAGGACAGCTTTCACAGCAGGTGGCAGTTTCCATTCTGACTTTCATTGCTGTCCTATGTTGTCAAGCATTTTGGGGGGGTGGGGGGTGGGTGAGGAGGGTGGGTTCAGAAGGGTGAGGGTGTGATCAGAAATGCACAACATTTGTTTGGTAAGTGGAACTTACTGAACACAAGTTAGGGAGGGTGACTTTCAATTTGATTGTTTAGATATTTCTCATTCTCTTCACTAGACTGTGCAAATGACTGGGACTTTCCAGTCATTTGCATATAGTTTCAGAGCAGGTTAGATAAAATATCTATTGGGATCTAAATATAGGGTGGGGAAAATGGTGGCACCAAGTGAGTTCTAGTGCAGTTAGTATAAATACATTGTACTCTACTTGAGAGATTGAGATCTACTTCCAGTTCACAGAAAGTGATGAAACATTTACCTGCAGGCTTTTATCACATTGTGAAATAAAACCAATGTGGAAATAATGCACAGCAGGTAAGGAAATCCCTTCAGCACCCTTACCAAATGTAAGTTTTGTAATGATGAAAGTGTCGTTAGAGCTGTTCTTTATTGCACTGCCAAGCTTGTGAGTAGGTCCTCTTTACTGCTTCTGCCCCTTAGCTCCAGGTTTCAAATGCCAGGGACTGGCACAAAACTGGGTACAGAGTCAGTGGAGCTGGAGCAAGTGTGGCTGATAAGGCAAGAGAGGAGGAAGAGCCACATAGACTAAGAGCAAGCATGCACTGAGTCCATCTTTATGTAACACACTCTTACTCACCAGCAGCTGAGTCCTGGCACATTTACTCCTCTTGCCCATATAACAGACTCATTTACACATGACCCAGGAGGACCTGCATCACTGAACTCACTCTCAGCTTTTGTAGTATCCTATGCAGATGGACTGATGTTTACTACCAAGCCCTTGCTCTAGCTTTTAAGCCAAACTTTCACTTCGTACCTCTTAACACAGTCTCCCCAAACACAGAATCATAGAATCATAGAATGCTTTGGGTTGGAAAGGACCTTAAAGATCATCTTGTTAGATATCCCCTGCCAGAGGCAGGGATACCTTCCTCTAGACCAGGTTGCTCAAAGCCCCTTCCAACCTGGCCTTTAACACTGCCAAGGGGCATTAACAACTTCTCAGGGCAACCTGTGCCAGTGCCTCAACATCACGGTTTTCAAATGGCTTGAATGTATCAGCTTCCCCAGAGTGGGTAGGGTTCCACCACCAAGAAAAGAAAAACCAGGGCAAATGCCTACATGGCCACAAAATATTAATTTTATCTTTTTATGCAAGTTCTTGTACCAGTAAACCAACACCCAATGACTTATTTGTCAAGCGAGCACAGGCCAGGCTGTTAGCACTCACTAAATGTGTTGCAAAAGGCAGGACTGCAAGGGATGGAGGCCAGGCAAGAGATTTACACATTGCTTATCAGGACAAAACACATACCAAAAGCTTGCCCAGATAGAAGCAGCTTAATGGAAAAACAGCTGAAGTGAACAAATAGTTGGGTCAGGTGATTCACACGCAATTGAAAAGCACTCTACACATCTATACACATTTACTAGTTTTGAAGAGGAGTTTCTCTAAGTAAGTTAAAGATGAGAAAAATTTTTACAGTTTACATTAGAGAATGAAGACAGAGCAATGAGTGAAATAATCATTTCTTCAGGCTCTGGAAACAGGATGACTTTGGCAGCAAGGAAGGCTAAATCTGTTAAAAGACTATTTGCATGTAGCAAGGTCAACTAATTTTAGTTGGCAGCTCTTGTCTGCTGTTTGGGCTGCAACACTAGCTTTTCTTCTCTCTCTCTGACCCCAGACTATAATGTAAAACTTTTTTATTAACAGAAAGATGGACATAAACATTTAAAGAATAATGACTTATATGGCAAATGAACACTGTAAAAAAAGATATATGCTATTCACACGTACAAATGAGGAAAACTCCTACATACTACAGTCAAAATGAGAATATTCATTTTATGATATATACCAGAAGTCTGGTCTAGGAACTTTTTGTTGATCTTTGACTTTTTCTTTTCAAGGAGCCACCATCTTAAATCAAATTGCCACACTATCAAAAGTATTTGACCCATAACTACGCCTCCAGTGATTACTATGAAGACATTTTAGGACACCTACAGCTGTCTACCTAGGATACCCATGGCTGTCTCTTATTACTAAAAGGTACCACCATGGAATCATGCTAATAGGTAAAAGCAGCACAAATTAATTTTAGCCCATGATCAGGTCTTGAATCAACGCTGCAGAATGTAACTTCATTATTTACAATCAGATTGTCTCAGTTGTAACCATGGTCAGCAGAGTTCTATTAGGAATGGATACATTGAAGTATTTCACGTAAGTGAAAAAGTAATGGTCATGTACTCCATTATCAAAAAGGGGACTGAAAATTAATTCCTTTTAGCATTGTCAGCTGCAGCTTTAAAAAAATACACGTTTTATTCAGTCTTTTTGAAATCTCACTTTGTTTTGAAATAGGACCTTCAAATCCTTATCTGTAATTTGTATGTGCAAGTTTCAAACCTCCACAAATGTAGCCAGTGCCAAGGGGGGAGGAAAGGAGAAATAGTAAGGGTTGAAGGGATTTTTTAGCAACATGTAAGAGTGGTTTTTTTTTTTTACTGGATAGAAAGGGTACCATATTGCACATGAAGCACAGTGGAGCAAGGACAGAGCTATGCCCAGCTTGGAATTCCACTTGTGTGTCCATGTCAACACATCATGTGATCTTTGTGCAGAAGACATAAGCCTCAATTCTAAGTGCTCAGAACTTAGTTTTAGCTTCTCCTAGCACAAATACAGCCCTCTTTCTGTCATCCTTAAAATAATTAATGTATAACAACCCTGTTGCTGCTTCCAGCCGTCACATACTACAGTAATGAAACTCTTTGCGCACTTGTTTCTGTTTTGTATACTTTCCCTTTTGTTTTACAAAACTGGGATAAAAATGTGCACTTATCTCTATAGAGATGAATATTCCTACTGACATTCAACATCTAGATAACAGAAATTAATTGAAACATGCTCAATACTTACGGTTAGCAGGTTAATTAAATCCATATTAGGCTCTAAATGATGAGAGGCAGTCTGCAGGGAAACTAGTTCACTCAAGGTGATGGAAAGCTGTTGCATTTTCACTATGTTAACTTTGTTCTCATCTATCCAGTCAGGAAAAATGACATGGACAGCAATCAAGTCTTTCAAATGAACTCCTAAAATAGGAATTTTGAAGCCAACACAGTCAGCAAAAGCCTTGCGGTAGTTGCAGTAGTTTCCATTGGAAGAGACCAGCTCTGTCATTTCGTTCCAGTCCTACAAACAGCCAGAGAAGCAAGTCTCTGTGAAAGCATTCATAGAATTTCCTTAATCTGGTTTAAATGAGCACAGCTCATGTCAGGGTAACGACAGTGTTAGTTTCCTCTCTGGCACAGGCAATCAAGCAGGGGATCTCTATGAGCTGATCCTTCTCCACCAAGAGGGATACAATCAAAGTGCCTTTGTGGATGCCCTGCCATGATCCAAGTATTGTGCTGGTGAGACACCTGCACTGCAAAATCCATCAGACCTCAGAGAGGTGATGCTCTGCTCATTATCTCTATATTCTGGAGTCCACCATACCTTTGTGACTTCTGAAGAGAGATGAGAATGAGTTTCTTTCAGACGAGAAATAGAGCTGTGGCTTAGACCTCCCACAACTGCCATCAGTGTATTGAAGTTCTGGAGTTGAAGGAGCTTCTGCAGGGGAAATTGATCATGGATAATTAAAAGTAAAGGAAATATATGTGGTAGCTACCTCATGTCACACAAAACAAGCTGAAGGAGACAATCTGTCACTGCAAAAGTAGAAATCATTAAACCAGGAGACATAACATAATGGTTCAGCATTTCTTTATTTAATTAGCTTAGGTCCACAAGAAACACACAGTAGTGACAGTTGTCAACTAGAATACAAGAAAGAAAAATTACTTTATAGTTGTGTCTGCTAGTTAAAAAACACAGATATACCACACCTGAACAAATAACAGGTAGTGATGTTGAACAGGCTAGTCACTGAGGAAACAGCACAAAGAGCATCCGCTTCATTTGTTTACTGCATTCTCGATTTATATTATTGCTTCATACTGGAAGAAAAAGACTCATATACAAGACTTACCTGTGCAACATTGATAAACTTTGTGATTACTTCTGCCCTTTGCTGGGGTGTTGGTTTGCTGAGAACCATGAGCTGGACCCATTTGGAGATACCATTAAATAAAGCAATAGATCTCTCCAAAGTAAGATTGTTCTCCAAGCAGCCATGGATCACATAGCTTTGGTAGTCTGTGAACTAACAAAGGGAAGGCATTTTCAGTAAAAAAGTGGACAACTTAAGAATAAAACTGAAACTGACTCAATTTTTTTTTTGCTCCTCATGTTTAGAAAATAACAATGTACCATACATAATGCAGTCTCTCTTCCTGCTGTGAAAGAAAATGTAAATTTCATTAGCTCCCTTCAAAGTAGAAAATGTAGTAAGTAAAATCTAGAAGAACTACCCAACCTGTGCAATACAAAGAACC
>JBCJKH010012026.1:0-13063 GCA_039877255.1 Loriculus beryllinus
GACAGGCTGAGAGAGCTAGGGTTGCTCAGCCTGAAGAACAGACAGGCTCCCAGAGCCACTTTCTACTTTCTCGCTGGCCCTTCGTACAATAAACTCTCCTCAAGTCTCTGTCATTCTGTTCTTTCTCTGCTTATCCCTCTGAACAATCCTTCTGGTCAGGGTACAGAGATATTCCAGAGGCACCCAAATGTCACACACTAGAAAGCCTTCTCTGGAAGTGGCCTGGAACGCAGTACACAGATCCTTAATAAACTTAGTATAAGATGGGACTAAGCTTATCATCCTGGGACTAGAGCCCATGCTGGCACAGCTCTTTGCTTTCAGGACCAATACAGTACCATCACTCAGCTCTGGGCTGTCTTTGCATACCTTCCCTAGCACATTTGCCCTAAATATATGACAAAGAAAACAACGATGTTTTATTTGTATTATTTACCAAAAAGTCATTTTTTCTTCAAGTCTAAACCAGCTGCTTCACTCACGTTAGGAATAACACCACAAACAAGCGAGAACTGAAGTGAGGTCACCCCCCAAGCATCTCCCCTGGCCTCTGTGTCAGACCACAGCAACAACTGAGCTGTGACAGACCAACCCAACAACAGGGTTCAAAGCTGCTTCTGACGTTTCCAGATGAAGTGACCAGTCTAAGCTGGTCAGTCTCACTGGAGAGCACGGGCACCTCCACACAATTCATTCCAACACCTCAAATACCAGGTTTGGGAAGAACATAAGCCTTATGTGTGATTCTCTCTCTCCATTGACCATGTGAGCTTAAATAGCAACTTTAGCCTCAGCATCTATTAGACATGGCATGATGGACCATCAAGCTACCCTACCACAGCCCAGAAGCTCCCAAACACTGCACAGAGCCCATCCTTCTGCTCTGTCCCCCACCTTTCTTGCATGCCAGAGTTTGCAAGGGAGGGGGAGCTGCCTTGATCTGTGCTGGACAATGTGCTTTGGTTGGTTATGGGGCCTTTTGGGCTATTTAATAATTTATCTTTACTTACATTGCAATAGGAGCTTTCCATAGAGAGAATGTCCAACAGAAGATGACCCTTTCAGTACACAGTCTTGAAGAAATAACTCAGTGGATATCAAGGATCCAATTTTAAAGGGCAGAGGAAGGTGAATGAGTAGCTTATAATACCCTATTACTTCAAGACTACTGTGTTTGAGATATGATGAATTCAATCCCTTCCTGACTATGCTAAGGAAAAGGTCCTTGGGGGGATAAAGAACGAAGTCTACAGGCTGAAAGTGTTTCTTTCCTAAAATGTATTTGTGCTGTTTGCTGGTATAAGCTGGAATAACTTACCAGGACAAGAAACCTGTAGGAAAAAGATTATGTGGGTAGGGCTGAAGTGAAGACAGGGCTTGCACAGTCCGCTATATATAAGAGGATAGTTGCTGGTATTTTTGCCTATAGCAGAATGCATGCTCCTCACTGTATCATGTTTTTGGGAATACACCTTTCTACGCAAAACCATGATGTAAGGTGTGACTAGAGGTGTGTGGCAGCCATGCGGCTGTATGGCAGTGAACATGTCTCTGTGACCCTCACGTGATCCCCTTCCATAAACAGGGCCAATATACAAAATCTTGGGAACTTAACCCATTGCCCGCATTGCAGCCAGAAACAAGGAGATGAGACTGAGGAAACCCCAGCATCTCTAAGAGTCTTCTCAGGTTGCTGAGACATCTCTGAGACTGGCCCAACCAGCTCAGACCATCAGATCATCTAAGTGCAGTCTGGCATGAATGCGCTGTCTTTATTGTTTGCCAACTGTCACCAACACCTCAAGCAGCGAGGAAATCCATAGGGAAACACAGTCCCCTTTTTTGCCCAAAGTGCCTCATTAGTCTGCTTGCAGCCTTCCTGGAGTAGACAACATGCTCCCATCCAAACCAAAGCTATCAGCTCTTTCCATGTAAGTCATGTTGGCCCCCATGGACAGCAGCCACGCTAAAGTCCCAACAGCTGGCTCTAGGCAGGTAGCCTCCGAGCAAAGTGTTTCATATCCCATCGCAAATCCCTTGAGCCATCCCAAACTAGTCTGGAATGCACATGGACCTGCTTGCCAAAGCCAGGCAAGCACTGGGGTGGGAGGGGGGGAGAAAACTTGTTTCCCTACCTCCCTGCTCCACACTTGTACTGTGCAGCGAAGGTAAGTGTGAACGTGTTACTGCAACACCTACAATGACTTGATGGAGTCTGAGCTCAGGGCAGCTGCTAGCCTTGGAAAGCTCCTTGGTCAGCAAAAGAGGGTTTGTATGTAGAGTATCGCACTGAAGTTGTGGAGACATTTCTGAGGCCAGGACCAGATCTTGTGGTAACTCAGATTTACTTTGGATATAGCCAGTACTATGAAATGCAGAACCTTTCCCTGCTTTAGGCAAAGGCTTCTAGCAGGTAATAATGATTTACTCAGTAGTTAGCTGTAGGAAATAAATAGTGGCTACCACCATGGCATATTACTGCAGGTCTGAAAACCAGAAGTTTAGCGATTTCCAGAGCTGGACTATTGATTTTGCCTAATCAGTTTTGGTCTCATGGATGCATTTGGCTTCCATAACATCCTGTGGCCACTATGTAATTATGCACAGTGTAAAACAGCACTTCCCTGGTGTTCATCTGGAACCTGCCCACTGATCATTTCATTGGGATTATCCCAGTTCTCCCAGTTTGCATAAGCACAGCTCTAAATTGAATGTAAAAGAATGGTGCTCTTACTCTAGTGTGAAATTAAACCATGCCAGGAAAGTGAGTTGAGGGCAATGTCTGTCAAAGCTGTGAAATTACTTCAAAAGACTACAAGACAGGCTGTCATTTTCTGTTTGAAAATGAGTCTGAAAACCACAAATCAAAGGTCCCAGCTGACAGGAGACGGATCCTTGCTTACTCTTTCTGCTTTTGACCCCCCACTCAACTATGTTACAGACTGGTTTCTATTTTACACTGGTTTCCTCATCTTCTCCAGGAGCCCCTTTCTGATGGTTTATTTGGATTGTGGATGCCTCAAAAGTGAAAAACGTGGTGATGCCATAGCACAAGACACAGTGATTCCTCAGCAACTCACTGGGTCCCTGCAGTTCAAGGACACAGGACAAACTCTGTGCTGGAGCAGAGTACTGATCCTTCCCAGCCTGCTTCTCAAGCAGTGCCCTGCTGACATAGAAAACAAAGGCCGTTTGACTAGACTTCTTTAACACGGAAACTCTTCAAGAAACCCAAAGCCTTGCCTCTTTAGTCAGTATCTTTTCATATTTGAAAGCTTCACACGTTGTTAAGACCATTGACAGCTCATGCTTTTCCCAGTAAAATCCAGCTGGCCACTGGATGTCACTGTTGTTGCAGAATAACACCCCAGAAAGTTCCCAAATCAGGCTGTGAATAAGGTGCGCTGAAGTCACCCAAACCTGGAAACAGCTTTTTCCTTTGAGCTAACCAGCACAGTGCCGGTGGCACTTGGAGGCTGCCCCACCAGTGCGAACAACGGCGGGCAAGGCTCACTCAATGGCATCGAGGTCTCCATCAACATCTGAGGACAAGTCTTCCATGGAGCTCATGGGCCCTGACTCACCTGTGCAGATGTGCATCCCCTCTTCTCCCTAGCTCCAATCTGGTTTTGATGAGACATGTCCCCCCTGAGCCTCCCACATCCAGCCCTGTCTTCCGTTTTGAGTCAACCATTTCTCTTCTGCCACAGAGCGGTGCGCACTGCAGCAAGCACGTTTCCAAGCTTGTCCTTGGTCATGGATTAAAAGCAATTACATGTAGTTTTGCTCTGTGGTTTTAGCTGGCCCTGCTGAAAGGGCAGTTCAGCGTAGCTGTGCGACTTTCAAGGTTTGAGCTAATATCTCAATTGAAACCAGCTTTTGTGTTAGACAGATCATTTGCCTCCTTTGAATTACACCAGGAATCTCTAAATTTACTCAAGCACACAGAGGAAACCTGCCCTAAAAGACCTTCCTAAGCCTTTTAATTCAGCTAAGGATGCCTTTGCATCATCATGGTGAGCCTCACCTGTGCAGACTTTCAAGGAGAGCTTTGAGGCTGTAGGCTGAGGCTCTTTCCTATGTGAAAGCAGGAGAAACAAGCCTCAGGACTGCACAAACCCCTTTTGGACTGGGGTCACGAGATGCAGATGGTGCTGCTGTGGCATTTCAGGAGGTGTAAATTGGGATTTCCTTTCCACCTTACGCTCCAAGCTTGCTGCTTAATTTATGCCTACTCTAACACCAGGAAGCAAACCCACAAAACAAGGCAGATGAATACAACAAACTATTGCTTCTGAGGAGAGAAGGAAAGCAGGAACACATCACAGACATTTATTAAGCTGCTTGTGTTGCAAGGCCTTTAGAAACAGATGGTGTGGGAAAAGATCTAGAATATCTGCACCTGGAGAGCCATCTCTTTTAAAGTACAAAGCTTGCCCAACACTGTGAAATAATAGAAAACTGGGCTAGAGAGTACCCATTTTAGTTCCTTTAAACATCACAGACCAGGATCAATTCTGCCTGGACATGACGGAACAGATCAGCTTTGACCTGTAACTTAGAAAAAGATCTCCATAGGGCACTTTGACCACAATATTTTTAAAGCATTAGGAGATTCCTTGGCTGTGTCTTCATTATTTTTTCTTTCTTTAAAAGCAAAACAGAAGAAGGAAATGCTTTGGGAAGGACAGACAATCCTTTGGCTAAAGGTCCTGTGGTGGAAGGAGCAGGGATTTCAAGCCAGCAATAGCAAAGACTCTACAAGGAGGGTCAGTAAATCTTAACTCTCAAATAGACCATCTGCATAGTAGGAAAAAAACAGAATAGTCCTGCAGTACTTCTCAGTTGTAAAGGTGCTGTGTGAGTACAAACACTGCTCACTCCAAATATCATATGCAACCTCTCTTGGACACTGTCTGACACAAACCAACAGTGATGAGCTCCATCCTGCAAGTACTTCCAGTCATAAGCTACTTAGTGCATGCAGTCGTACCAAGCCTTCACATAAAGGATACCTTGACCACAGATGTTAAATTTCATCAATGGGAAGTTGTATTCCAGATGTATTAATCTGTACATGCTGTGCTTGCAGAGAATTTCTTTTATTACAAATTTATCCCTAATTAGACTATCAAATGTGTATCTACATTCTACTCATCACTATTTATCTTTGTGAATTCCACCCACACAGATCTATTCTCAGCCACATAGCCAAACATCCTGACTAATTTCAAGTTTTTTCTTGTATAGGTATACATATGTGTATATATATGTATATACACATGTATAAAAGTATAAACACACATTTTCTATATACATCCATGCTTTGAGCAAGCAGAAATACTTGATTTGAATCACCACTGCATTACTCTGGGTTTACACTGGTATAAAGCACTAGTGGTTTTCAGTGTTACCTCCTGCTGCCCAGCTGTGAGCACTGGGGAAAAGGAGCAACTATGAAGACAAGCACAGTTTATCTGAATATCTCTCTTATAATATTGGAGATAATCATTTCTAGTGAGAGATTCTAGTGAGACTCAGTGATCCTGTCAGTTTTCCATGACCCAGCTGTCCACTCCGACACACAGTCACATCCCAAAGTTGAGTTATTATGGAAGTTTAGAAACCTCAAAATATACACAACGGATTGTGAGAAACATTGTGGTTAGGTGGGTTCAAGCATGCTTGAGGAATACGTTGAAATCCAAGCAAACAATCTACACCCTCGTCCCCTTTCTGTTAACACGAGTGTGTGCACACATCACCAAGCTTGCAGTGCAATTTGTAGCTCTGTTATTCATAGCCTTCATTAAAGAATAACAGCCCCTGTTCGAGTATCACGAAGCAAAATTGTTTGCACATGTGGACCAAACAGACACACCAAAGCTGCACCCTTATGGTTTCTGAGTGACAAGCTTAATATGATTACGCTTGATCTTTCTCTTAATAAAGCTGGATGACATTCAAGCAAAGCCTGGGTTTTGTTTTAATGGTACGTTAAGGGAACGCAGAGTTTGGCACAGCTGGAGGCCTGAACCATCGAACAAAACTTGGCACTGCCAGCATTCCATTACGATCTCAGACCTCACATAATGAATATTTATATTTATATACACACACACACACACATATGTATTAAATACCTACCATTAGCTGGTCAAGGTCAATGCCCTGGCTAACAGAGCTGGATGTAATACCAAGAATGATGATGGTTCTTTTTTTCTTGTGTTATGAATCACACAAATTAAGCAACCCACGGTTTATAGAGTCTGCAACATGATGGACTGCCTTTAAACCACACATACCAAGAGGAAGGAGAACAACTCCAAGAAATAACAAAAGCAAGTGTCATCACCTTACTGTTTAAACCTGAACACAGCAGAACACAGAGACTCCTGCTTAACTTTAATAACACCAGCAGCCTTAGCTGACTCTAGGGGAAGCAGTCATTTGCTTGAGGTAAGTCAGGACCCATGTGTTTTGAAGCGTTATGGGTTAGAAGCTAAATAGTGTTAACTGAGTCACACTGATTTAAACCATCATTGCAACTGGCCCAAAGATTACAAGAGGCAGAACACAAAAAAAAGTCACTCTGAGGAAGAGGGAAGATAGAATACTGAATATTCTGAGATAATAAGATAGAATACTGAATAGGAATTAAAATTTTGAACCAAGTAACCCCTCTGTAACTAAGACTTTACTTTTTGGAAAAGGAAAGCTTCCTTCAGGACAAACTGAGCAGTACATCCTTCCTTCATCTCCCTCAGCTGTTACACTAAAGGTACAGCTATGCCTCTGTGCATGGTCAGGCTGCGTGTCTGTGTCTATGTACCAGTCCTGCACATCAGTCAATGGGTCTCAGTCTTAAACTGAGTTCATGATGTAGCTGGGAACTGGATGAACGCTGGATGTGGATGGTTTAGACTATGTAACGTATCTGCCAAGAAATTCACTTTTGGGATAACCAGAACAGTTCCCAAATTACGTTTGCTGAGGATTACTGACGAGGAATTTAAGGGTACTGAAGTACTGACTTTTGCTTTTGCCAAACTAAACAAACAAACAAAAACTTCTCAGTTTTATTTCAAAGCACTGAGAAAAAAATTACTGAAATGGAACAAGTACATTTCATTTGAAACAGAACACAAACACAGACATTAAATTAAACAATTAAACACTTCACACAGCTTGAATTTTCTTCCACGCTTTTGTTTTGGTGAGAAAATGAAAGCGGTTTTGTTCAGCATTGACCCAACAGAACTTTTCCCTCAGTCACCTTGTTCAGCCAACAAAACAAGCATGAATCATTCCCACTGCTCCAGACTGAGCCCAAGGCTCAGTTAATGCAGATGAATTCCCAATCCTCTGCCTCTCTCTCTTCCTTCAAATCTATGATAAGTCCCTTAAAGCTTGAGCATGGTGATGGGACCTTCACTGGGTGTTAAG
The DNA here is from genome assembly GCA_039877255.1 of Loriculus beryllinus. NCBI lineage: Eukaryota > Metazoa > Chordata > Aves > Psittaciformes > Psittacidae > Loriculus > Loriculus beryllinus. The sequence goes on from JBCJKH010012026.1 coordinate 7,447, forward strand.
TACATATCCATGGATAAGCAGTTCATGCTAACTCAATGTCTGACCACGGAGAAGTGGACCAGGATGGGTGCTTGGCAGAGTCAAAATATCTCTTTACAAAGTCCTATCTCCTTCCCTTAAAGTCAATAACAAGATTTCCATTGAATTCAAGGGAGCTGATCAGAGCTTTATGCTATAGAAAGTACAGGAGGAAAATGTCTGTCTTCAACTCAAAGAGCTTCAATTCATTTCTGGGGCTACATACTTGTCCACCCTTTACTCTTATTTACAATGCTTAAAAGTTTTCCCTTGTGTCCAAATTCATTGTGCTATTGGCATTTTTGTGTCCAAACCCTGCAGCACTTTTCATCCCACTGAACTCCACCTATAAAGCTCTCACACTATATTTTGGCTGACTATTCTGAGCTATTATATAAGCCCTTTGGCACTGTCCTGCTCCAGACTTCTCCCAACCTCCACACTTTTTCTCACAGCCAAGTTTCTGCAGGAAACAGAACACTTTTCACTGAGGCCAATTAGCTGAGGAACGTCAAAAGAAAGAAGAAAAAAATCAAAACGTTTTGGTCAGTGGCAAGAGCAATAGAGAGGCCAAGAAAATGAAAGAGACTTGTTCTGAAAATGTTTTTGACTATGTCAGAGCCAATTCCCAATGGAGTGAAGCAAGAAAAACATTCCTAGAGAGATTCAAGATCTGTCGTGAATTCCTGAGGCACATTAAGAAGTCTCACTTTCCCCTCTGTCTCTCATTCCTTTCTGAGGTACATCACAGGGCTCTAGAAAGAGGATGGTAAGTCAGGAGATCTGTGCGGTGGTCCAAGCATTCAAAGTCACAATGAACCAGGGACTGGTGAATCATGCAGTAACGTTCCAAAGTTTGTCTCTCTCAAAAAGAAGGAACCAAAACTCTATTTGGGAATATATTCTTTGTGGTTGAGATACTGGGGCTGCTTGTCCCAACAAACACTTGATTTCCTTGCAAAGTAACTGACCTGTGCCCCCGCTGCCGCATCTTTAAAAGCAGCATAATCCACTTTCCTCCCAGGAGAACATGTTTGTCCCATTACATGTCTGTACATTGACAAAGTTACTGACAACTGAACTTTGGAATGAACTTCAGGATACCATGACCGCTGCTTTCCCCACCATCGCCACAATGCTTATCACTGACTCCACATACAGGATAAGAAGCCCCACCAGAGCAGCAGACACCTCTTTTTTTCTTTGCTTGTAGACATCAGACCCACAGACTTGTCAGTGTAAGAACCAAAGCTCACCTTTCAAAGTGTTTGAAGTATTTATTTAAAGGGTTACTAAACATCATTCTTAGAGGGCCCAAGGCTGCTACAGGGGGGAAAATAAAAGATCACTGTTTTCCAGCTGAGCTTTATTTAATGACTTTGCACTTCCTAATCTCTTTGGAAAATAAATGCCACATAGCATCCTAACATATTATGCAAGGGATAGTCAGGACTCTCAGCAAATAATTCATAACAACATCTTCTGGTTTAGTTTTTATGATGCTCTTTGTAGGACAATGCCGCAAGTTGATCTTGAGTATTTCACCATGAGAATGAAATATTCCTCCTGACATCCACCTCTGCATTCACGGGTTCATTTTTTCTGACGATTAATTCTGAGTTCATGCAGAGTGTGCTCAAGATTACACGGATTCATATTCAGTTGACCATATCTGAGAGGATTATTTTAGTGTGCCCCAGTTTATGGTCAATGAAACATGATCCCTCTTGTGTCTCTGTTTCTCTCACTCTGCCAGAAGTATTATTCTAATAACCAGTACTGGGAACTCACTATCAGCATAAGAGTGGAAAACAGCTATGTTTCTCTATGAAAACCAGCTCTCGTTCGGTGCCTTACACTTACTCTGCTCTCAGTGTCAACAGCTAAACAGAACCCATCAAAATGTTAAAATATGTTGAAGGAAATGCCCTTTAGACTAAATGGACATTTCAGGTTTGCCACAGACTTGATCATTTTTGGTGCATCTAGCACATCTTACTGCTGTCACTAGTGATACTAACCTCAACAAGACAAAACATTGGGAAAACACTCAGATGCTGACTGAACCCATTGTTTATGTCCCTTTGAAGACCTGTGACCCCACATTTCCTACACTGGAGGATGTTTCTATCTCAGCCCAAGTGAATGGTATGGGCAGCGCAGCGTTGATTCTGGCATACAGCAGGTAGATGTACTAATGCCTTTGGCAATGTCCGACCATATTTCCTATCACGGTATCACTATCTTGAGCCAACTGCCAGCTGGCCTGAAGGGTGCTTGATGCACGAAACACAGAGGAGCTTTCAACTGACAACACCCTATAAATTAGACATAGCAATATAATTTCATGTGCAGCCCCCAAAGATCTCAAAGCAGTTTAAGGACAGAAACTAGGGTCTAATGCTGTGACTCTTACTTAACAAGTGTGAGCTAATTAGAAAGCTGTCCCACTGAAATAAGCAGAGTCGCTCACAGAAGTCTGTTTAATGTGCAGCCACATTATTTAAAAGACAAATTATTTATACTGTGGTTGTTTCTCAAAGCCACAGCCCAACAATGTCTCCTGTTGCTGTGCTAGAGTAACTGAAACACGGTGATTTCCTATTCCAGAAAGCCCCATTGCTACCAAGTTACTGTGGAATCAACAACCAACCATTTCTGCAGATTTGCAGGCAACCTACAATATACTTAGACTTTGTTATGTAGCCTAAATTCTCACACCTCAATAACTGAAGCAGAGCTTCTGCTGCACGCAGTCTTGCCTGAACCAAAAGGCAGTGCAACTTGCTCACACAGAGAGAAGGATTCGAGCTATAAACTTTGAAGTAAAACCCCTATAGCAATGAACTGTATCAAGCTACTGTTTTTCACTATCATTACTGCCGTCACCAGAGTTGCTGGGATTTTCTTCTGGTATTCCCATGCATCCCTTCACCCTGTGTCTCTGCGAGTGCATGCAGAAAGCAGAGGTTATATACACCATTTGATTCCAACAGAGAGAGCCTTTCACAACCCCTCGACAATTATTTTCCTTTGACTGATGCTGTCAACGCGTTATCTGAAGTCCACCTCCGAGTGCAAGAGCTCGGTGAGAGTGTTTGCATTGCACTTGTGCGTTACGCTACACCCATGCTCGGGCACCCTCTGCCCCATCACTCACCGAGCCCACTCTCTGATCACTTGACTGCCATTTGGATGAAGCCCAACTCCAACCTTCTCTGAGCACAGAACACAGTCAAAGAAGGAAAGATAGCTCCTTTAGCTCAGTTTTCAGCTGAGAGTCCGAGTTGTGTGTTCAGTGCTTCTTCCTTGAAAACTAAGCTTTCCTCTAAGTACTGGGAAAAATCAGATCTCACATTTTGTTCACTCACTATAGGGAAATGCAACACGCTGTCTGCAGCACACTTTAGTTGCAAGTGAAGGTAGGAGCAAGACTATTGTGCGGTAATTAATAAATGCAACACATTCTTTATCAAAAGATGCTGAGTACTTCTACAATGCAGTAGCAAACCAAGATTCCCTTCCATTATTGTCCAAAACATTATTATTATAGCTGACATATTCAAAGAATCCTTTAGCTGGTCACAGAAAAGACGGCATACCTTAACCTTCACTAGCTGTCAGCCTATGCTAGTGAGCAGCAATGAATACTCTGTGCATCTGGAACTGCAAGGGAAAAACATCCCATCCAATTTTCCAGGAAAGAATTTGGCCAGGACATCAGAGCAAAGGTGCCTCTTTGCAAAGCGTGCTACCGAACCATTAGTCACTGCAACCCCTGCCTGAGGCTCCCTGAGTCACTGGGAATGAGTGGACCTCACCATCCCCTGATAGAATATAGAGGAACAGCCAGCAGTGATGCACAAGGTAGGGAATTTCTCCTGAGCTGCCAACAGCCCCCCCAGCACCTGGATTTCTCTGCCATGGCCTTCTTCCATCTGTGGCTTGCGCCAACCAACAGCAGCTAATGAACACCATTAAAGACCACTTGCCCTGGCACTGGGGCAGCAGAAGTGAGATGTGAGGACACAGGGATAGTTTACTTCCCAGTATCGCCCTTTTTTTCCCCTATCACTGTTTCACTGTGTTCAGCATTCAATACCTTGATCCTGAAAACCTGTTATATTAACAATTCCACATCCACACAAATGCAGATGTACATAGATACACAAATACGTATGTATTTTCCTACAGACAAAATACGGTATTTATGCTTTGTAAGATGAACAAGCAGAATAGAAACCCAAGAATTCTGGGCTATTGCCCAAACCACACAGCTTTGAAATCAGTGGTGTGTTGAAAAAAAATAACAACCACACAGCAAAAAAAAAACACCCTACGCTTCCTTCCAAGAAAAGTGTCTAAGTTTTCCAGTCTGTTTACGACTGATGTCTACCCACAAGAGACTAAAATCTGGGTTGGATGAGACAGGACTGGCATACAACATCAAAAACCTTTCCTTCCTGAACCGGGGAACAATACCGTAAGTGTCTGTACACAGAAGCAGACCTGATGCTGCAAAGCTTTTCCCCAAACTGTTATATCTGCTTTTAATTTCCAATGAATCAGTGAACACATCTGTTGGTTACTTCTCTTCCAGACCAATCCTCTCTATTGTTTTACTCTCAGAACTCATCTCTCTTCTCCTGACACCTGCTCACTGCTCCCTCTGAAATACAGTTCAGAAGCATTCAACTACTCAGAGGTATTCACATTTCTTCCTCTGGAAGAGGTTCTCCCTAGCTCTGGCTTTAATTAAGTTGTGTTATATGTGATGTAGAAACAGGTGGATTAAAAAAATACAGTAACTAAGGCAACTATGACGCTTAACAGAGAAAGGTAGGACGCACTGTGATTCCCAAAGTCTGGAGGTACCTGAGTGACGTGATAAACACAGAAACAATATCCAGACTATACAAGTACAATTGCAATGTATCTTAAACTGCCCCAGTCTTATTTAAGTAGTATCAAAGAGTCTTTACTAGTATTAGTGCCTTTTCTCTAGAAAGCCCAGTTACTGCCTACCACAATCAAAACACTCCTCAGTATCAGCTAGAACTTTCTGTACCTTTAGCTTTGAGCCAAGGAATTGGTTATATGAATCCTACCCAAAACATAGATCCGAGGAGGTGTTAAAAACAGATCTAAATTGCAAACACCACCACTTCCCACTTCCAGACTACAGGTGCCAATCCAGAAGCCAGGTTTGGAGCAAGCCTGGTCTGTACCACAGGAACTCTTAAGGTAATATTACCTGCTCCTTGCATCCCACTACTGTTTCTAGACTTAATGATAAAGCCATCTGGGGCTGTTTTCCCTTTGTAGTAACACAGAGCTGCTGCTGCAGGTGTGCTTGGTGTTGCCATCCTCATAGACGTTGGGGCACCCTGATGCATGGCAGTTGCATCCAGTTCTGAGGAGCACGCCCGAGAGTGGATCGCCCGGTTGCAGCGCCTCAACCCGGCCACCGGACGTGGCGAGTGTCGCGGCAAGGCGCCCCATAAGTCCTTGTTGCTACTCTGTCTGCTGGACATAGCCGAGAGCGGCGAACTGCCTGCCCGCGCGTTCATGCGCACGGCGGCTTTGGCTTTACGGTTTC
>JBCJKH010012029.1:0-20813 GCA_039877255.1 Loriculus beryllinus
GCAGTGTTCAAGGCCAGGTTGGACGAAGCCTTGGGTGGCATGGTTTAGTGTGAGGTGTCCCTGCCTATGGCAGGGGGCTTGGAACTGGGTGATCTTAAGGTCCTTTCCAACCCTAACTATTCTATGATTCTATGACATTACAGCATTTGATTTTGCTAAATACTGCTCCATTCACACACTTTCCCTTAACTTGCATTGTATTCTACGACCCCCAGTTTTCTTTGGCAGATGCTTACATTGTAAAGGGTATATGCAGCCGGGAAGTGATTGAATGTGTGCTTTTGATACTTGACTTGATGTCATTTCAGAACAAGATGTGGTTGATATTTCAAGTTGCTGGGTTCTTTCCTGAAAGATAGGACATGTTGTGTAAAAACAGACCAGTGAAATCTCCAGGCATCTGGGTAGCATCATTTGTGGTTGAAAAGCACTTTTAAGCATCCTTTTTTGCGCTTAAAAGTAGATATGAGAATGAGGCTGACAGATGAGCATAGTCTATGGCTGCGGAATAGCTCTCAGGCTAAGGGGGAGGCTTTTAGGTATCAGACACTTGTGAAGGTGAAATAATGAATGGTTAGGATGTGAAAATCATATTTGAGGATGTTCTCAAAGGCAACAGGTTTAAAAGATAATCTAATGTTACCATTAATGCTATTAATATCTTAGTTTTAAATGGGTTTAACTTGGGTCATGGACTCATGGTTTTTTTTTCTTGCTACTACTGGTTATTTAAACAGCTGATAAGTAGCAGAGTAGAAGAGACAATATTCTATGGAAACATTCATTTAGAATTATTATCTGCTATTCTTTATTGTAGACTTTAAAACCTACCAAACAGAAGTAAACTTCTGGGCCTAGTGGCATCAGTGTTCCATCCTTCAGGCTCATGTTGCTTTGTTTAAATTTGGAAGTACCTGTGTGTGAAGTCATGGGAATAGGAGCTTGCTGAAGGTATTGTGGAGAAATTACAAATAATGCTAATGTGGACTTGCTTTTGGAAACTGAATTTGAGAACTGTGTGAGCCTGAAAGACACTATGATAGGAGAAGGAAAATGAAGAAGCTGAACTTCTGTGGTTTTGTTGAGGGGGTTCTTGAGAATTGGAAGGATGAGGTGGAGTTGAGGAAAGTACAGATGTTCACTTGCTGTGGTAAAACCCACCAGCTAATACAGACTTTTAGAAGACAGTGAGGAATGATATTGCAGCAGTTGAGGGTTACTGATATTAAGGGAAGAGAAGGGAGGGGAATTTATGTAGAGAATGTTTGGGATAGAAAGAGGCAGCCAGTGAACCCAGTGCTTTTGATTTAGCTGACTGCTCACAGGATAAAGGTATCTAAGCTTTTGTCAGTGATGCTTTTATGTGTATGGTAATCTGTCCTGCTTACAAGTTTAAAGTGTTGTGTTTGCTGACAGGTAGCAATTACATAACCTTTAAAAAAGAGAAAACGCAGGGAATGTATTAAAAGTAGCTGAGGGTTTGGAAAGTGGATGTAGCATTTGAGCTACCCACTGCTCCAGCCTCCTTTTTAAGAAAGATTTAGTGATGAAATAAGGTAGAATGTCTTAAAATAGCATATAGTGTTAAACATACAGAACAGTATGGTAGGTATGTGCATCTTTCACACACTGTTCTCATGTACCTAGCTAAGACTTCAGTAGTAGTTTAAATGAGGAGAAGCTTAAGTCTTCTGCTGCGGATAAAAACCCTAGGTAGAATCAGTTTAATGTAGGAAACTGCCAAATAATATCCTTGTCTTTACTATGTATGATTCTCATCTCCCTTCTGAAGTTGTCATCAGTGGAATCTTAGTAGGCATATTGCGTCATGAATAGACATATGGTCTGAGATGCCAGGCAGTAGTTTTGGTCACAGAGCGCTGTACTTGTATGAACAAATGGTCCAAACATGAGTCCTGTAATTACAACTCTTAATTATGATGTACACAAGAATTGTTTTGACTTTTTCATTTTTCTGCCTCTATTTTACAGAAAATCAGACATGATACACTGACAGCATCTGGAAATAAACTTTGGCAATAAAATGGAAGCATAAATCTCAAGACTTAAAACCAAACCAGAAATGGCTCATGAGTATTGAAAGAAGAGACCGAAAAGCCTCCAACACTTCTGTGAGAGCAGTGGAAAAGGAACAACTACCATGGTAACACTAATAACAGAAAAGCTGCAGAACCAGAGCTTGGATGATCTGACATGTAAAACGTACAATATTAATCTGGTAAGGTTCTACCAAAATAACATGTAATAAATGTGAAATGCAAAGTAGGTTAAAAATAACTCAAAACTACATAACAAATTCAAGAATGCAGATGAGCCAGAATTCAGTTATTTAAGCTAGCACTGATTTGCAAAATGGATGAGAGGTATAAGGAGTGGGGTGGGGGGAAGCGAAACTTTAGGGTATGGTTCTTCTTGAAATAATGCTTCTTTAGTTTAATGGTCTTTTTAACCTTACAGTTTAATTTTAAATAATGAGTGAAAAGCATGTTTTCTTAATAAAATGATCTTCTAATGACTTGAGAGGTATCAGAACTTCTCAGGATTCCTTTTACCCTAACAGAAACACAAATGCTGGTATGTGAAGTTTTCTTCACTTCTTATAGCCTAATGATTGATATCTGGCGATAGTATTTGCTTACAAAGATCAGTGGCCACTATGTAGGTAACTGTTAGCACTGGGCAGGAGAATAGGCCACTCAGTAAATACGGCTGAATGAAAGTAGAGTTGCTAACTACCAGGCTGTTGTTGGTGCTAGTAGATCCTTGCTTTACCAGTGTCAGATGCCTGGTGCTCTGAAAAGTTCTGTAATATTTACTGGGTTATTTTCTGCATGCTTAATCTGTGAGCCATGGTGTGGTTCAAGCTTGCTATTTAGACACTAGGAAGTCTGTTCTCTTCCTGTCTCACTTGTGAAATGGGACATTTCCTACTCCAGAGTAATTCATGCAGAATAGTCTTTATTTTGGGTGCCCGCCTGAGAATGCTAAGATAATACTTTTCATGTGATGCACCAATCTTGTTTCACTGACTTTAATTGTAATAGCACCTTTCTGTAGGTCAGACTTGCCAACGAAAAACAGAACAGTTTGACTAAATGTTGAGGTATTGTTCAACTTCAGTTATCTTTTCAAACTAATGCAAACACTGAACCTGAAGTGTGTTCAGTTACTTTACGAGTAATATTTTTGCCTGGATTGTAACTTGTACTTAAATAGCTGGGCTGCATCCATATTTATTTCACAAGCCCAAACCAGGTGAAGCAAATACTGAATGTTGTGCAAAAGCACCTGCAATTTTCATGTGTGAAGTGCCTGACTTTTGGTCCAATACTTCGTTCAATAGTCTAATAGTAGACATTAATCAAATGACTTTATTTCTACAACTATAACAGGTCCATTTAGAATTCTTCTAATAATTTAATTGATTTTACTGTTTTTACCTTAAGTATATGCTATTTTTGAAAGGCAGGTATAAAGGCATTGGGATGATGTTAACTCTCTTAGACATGCTTAATCAGCTTGCATTTATTTTGGCTAGCTTGATGAAGCACTTGAGATACACAGTTTATAGGAGAATCTCCTATATCCTTGTACTGGCAAACTCATTGCTTGTAACTAAATTCTGGGCCTGGATGTGAGCCAGTGATAACCAACAGCAGTTTTCGTAACTAAACTTGTAGTGACATCTTGTAATTCCTATTATTTGAGGCACTAAAGTTTGCATGGATTTAGAAACTGAGCTATCCTACCTATAGTTACTGTAGGTTTTGGATCAGAGGCTTGCAAGAGCAGTGAATGATGTACTTTTACTCTTTCTGGAGTCTATACAGGGTTGCATTAGCATGGTGTAATGTGTTGTGGTTGGTTTATAGTCTTTATCTGTACTTAACAAAAAAGGATAAAGGAGGAGTGGAAAATGGCAGATTGTCTCATCAGTGGCTTTGTTCTCATTCTTCTTTTGCTCCTCTCCCCCTTCATTAAGTAACTGGTTTTGGAAACACCGAAGAAGAAAATGAGTTCTGAGGTCAGGAAAACATTCTGTTTGTACACAATGGCAGCTTGGAAAAGTCTGGAAATCACAAAGAAAGGTGTATAAATGGATAAGCAAGTGTGAATAGAAGTGTGCAACTAGGATGCTCCCTATGAGAAAGGTTTAATGGGAATGAACAACTTAAAACAAAAACCGAAGATAAAGCACCCTTTTTCCACTAGTAAAAAGACAACTGCTAAATTTTAATAAGGGGGAAAAAGAATGCTAGTGGGTGTCTTGAATCTGCTTTAGCACACTTAGGCTTCTTGGCAAGAAGTTCAGGTTAATGCTGTAGTTTCTTCTAATAGCAGTAGCAATTTAGAGCCATTCTGAAATGGTTGTGCCTGTACCTTTCATTACTTGTGCTGGCACAAAGTTCTTTGGGACCATGTGGTTAATTGTATTATGAGCTGATCAAGGATTAAATCTAACCTTTCTTGCTGAGCTTAATGTTAACTCTTATCAGTTTCATGGTTCTTTTCATAGGGCATCTGCACAAGTGTTTGTCTTGGCACAAGTAGGTAAAATAGCTGGGGAAAAGCTATTCTGTAATGCAGCTTGTAAATGAGGGTTATAAAAGAAAGAATAGCTCTTTCAAACTATTTACCTTCCAGCTAGCCAAGCTGGGCATAAAGACTACATATAGAGGACATAATACACTTTTTTGTTTGTGTAAGCTGTGTGATGGCTAAGTACTTTTACCTGCTGCCTGAGTATGTTGTAAAATACTGGGTGTAGCTTTTTACTTGTCAGTTAAATGAATTGCACCAGCTTGGAAAATTAGCATGTGATTTGGTCATACATGCTCAATGATGTCCACTGTTGTGCTGCACCTGCCTTCAGGAAAAGTACCCCAAATGGTTGTGTTTTGTGCTGTAGAAACAAGAAGGTTGTCCCAAGTTCTTAACTAAGTGGGTAGAATAACATCCCCGGTTGGTTGACTGTACTACTCAACAAGAGATCTTGTGCAAGCATATTATGGCTTTCATGAGTTGCTGGCATCATTCAAGGAAATAGTGACCAACTATTTCATTTAACGTAGATCTCTTGAGAGCTTTAAGAGTCTTGAGGGCTTTTCTGTATATTCTGGCTAAGCCTGTACTTCTTGATATTCGTATAGAAGTTAGTATAGTTTTCTGCCATAACAGTGTGTGAGGTGCAAGACTTCAAGGTGTGGTACTAGGAAAGAAATGTGAGCATCTCCAGAAAAGTATTTGTGGAAGGAAGAAGCCTTACTATAAATCCTTTCTGTGCATTTGGGTTTTCATTGTTTTTAATCATGAAGCTGACTTGTGTTGAAAGACTTAAAATGGGGCTGACTTCCTTGGATGGAAAGCCACTAGCTGAAAGACTCGAGAGCTGAGTCTGAAATGTGACTTGACTTAATCAGTACTTTATATTCTGAGAAAAGGTCAAATGCTTCTCACTATTTCCTCTCTAGTCATATTTGGAGGCTATTTGTTAGAGAGATGAATGTCTAGCATGGCCTCTTCGAACAATAAAGGTCCCATCTGCATGGTGGTGGTTAAATTAATACTTGAATAATAAACATTGGCTTTTCTGTGGTTTGGGAGGAATGCTGAAAAATTGGGGGAACTCAAAAATCCTTAGAAACAGGAGAAAATGCCTTGAAATAAAAAAAATAACTTTACAAAGATCAAGAAGTCATTCTGAGAATGAGCAGGATAGTGCAGGCTATGGAGCTCTTCATGTAGTACAGTGGAGTGTATGTAGAAGAACAGCCAGATTTATTTTTTACAGCTGGGTTTTTGCTAGCAAAGAGCACTTTTTAAATTAGTGATGTAAATTACAATTAATTGTCAGTCTCATTTGTGTGCTTCTTCCATTTACTGTGTTCAAGACTAGGTGTTTTCAGCATGAGTATTTTGATTCAAGAACATCTGTAAGATTCAGTAAACCAATTGAAATTTGCAGTGCTGTCTTAAATGCCATGCAATCCCTTTCCTTTTGAAAATAGTCTTTCCAGATGCATAGAAGAGGTTCAGTTCCACTTGCTTGCATGGAGCGAACAATTTAAAGCTTAGAAACTTGTTTCATAGGTTTTGTGTCTCTCTTTCCCAGAAACTTCTCAAGAGACATCTGATCTTGGTAGGGTTTAACATGAAAAGCAGTAGTTGGAAGATGGATATATGTGACCTCTTGGGTTTCCTCTTAAGGAAGATCATAGAATCATAGAATAGTTAGGGTTGGAAAGGACCTTAAGATCATCCAGTTCCAACCCCCCTACCATAAGCGGGAACACCCCACACTAAATCATGCCACCGAAGGCTTCATCCAACCTGGCCTTGAACACTGCCAGGGATGGAGCCCTCACAACTTCCTTGGGCAACCCATTCCAGTGCCTCACCACCCTCACAGTAAAGAATTTCTTCCTTATATCCAATCTAAACCTTCCCCTGTTTAAGATTTAACTCATTACCCCTTGTCCTGTCACTACAGTAAATGATGACCTTGTTGAATAAATATGCCTTATTCTGAGGAAGGTTTCCTTCACACAAAGGGTAGCAGACTTCCCTGTCAAGGTTCTTTTATCAATTGCTGTTTCTTCTCAAGCATAATCATAAAAGAGCTCTTCATTCAGGAAGCTTCAGGTAGATCATGGCACAAAGGGCATGAATGGGGGAGGGTAGAGCATGGCCAACCTGGGAGAGCTGATAAACTGGTTCAGTGCCCTCTTTCAGTAATATCTAGTGGAACTTCTATGTGCTATATAGATAAAGATGATCCTCCCTCCTATAAGCAATTTACAGCCTGATAGTCTACTCAAATTTGCCCTTCCAGACATCATTAAAATACACTAGCAGATAGTGTTTCCAAGTAGCTTTAGTGTCAGTTATATAACTTGGCTTTCTAGATCATAAATGAATTTCTTTGTCACCCTGAAGTGCCTTGAGCACTTAAGTGCAGCTTAATGTCCCTTTCCTGCATATGATGTCACATGTGACATTTATTGAAGGTTTTTGGTCTGAATCTCCAGAGAATTAGCACCTTTTGTAACTTAAGGTTCTGTGTAAATGATCACTGAAGAGAACGAGTTGTAGTTGTAATATGCCTGCTTTGTCATAGAACCGGGTTCTGACCTTACTAGGAGCTGATCAGAAATAGCTCAGAGGATGGGGTTGTTGTCTGGGTTTGAGAACACTGCAGTTCTCTGTGGTACAGATAGTCTGTGTATGCCATCCCACTTTTTCCATGCCCTGTGCTTTGCAGCTGTTGGACACAATAGTTCAATCTTTATTTGATGGGCAAGGCTTTTTAAGGTGGTTAAAGTGCAGGTAATCAAATAACTTGGGCATTCGTGAAGAGAACCTTGTTAAAGATGGATTTGGCTAAAAACTACTTATGAAAACTAAATACTGATCTAATTGCCACATGGGATTGTCCTTGAGGTTCTGTTCCTTCTAAGCATTGAAGACCTTAGCTTGGGTGGATGGTCTTTTAGACATGCTTTGTTATTATGTTATGGTTAAGTTATTCTTATTGTCATTTTCCATGTAGGTAAAAATACATTAGCTAATACATTTTGGCACAATTCTGTCACAAAAATGTTTTCCTTGTCTACTGTCTGATGGTTGGAATAGGTTGGTATCACCTTTCATTTGGAAAAAACTGGAGAGGGAGGAATTTGGTGAAAAACCTTATCTTTAAGTTTCCAATTTGATTGCTTCCCCTTTGGGGACAGCTGAAATGTAAATATCACTGTTATCTTAATGTGCTCTTGTGTTCTATATGGTGCCTTATTAGCTGTTTAGAGTAAACAGTTGATATTAGCTTCTTAAATGTGTGTATACATATAACTGGCAACTGCAGTTATGAAAAGCAAGCTAGTAAAAGTGACTGCTGCTCCTGCTGTCAAGTTACAGATTTCAGATGGTTTGATTGAGTCTAATTGGTTCTGCATCAAATTTGCAGGTAAACTTGAGGCTCTGCTCTTTAAAGTAGCCTTCTTGGAAAGTAAGTTAAAAATGCATCTACAGATGCAAACATAGAGTAAAAATCAAATGGCTTGTCTCATGCAGACATTACTAAAAATAAGATTAAATATCCTAATGTCTTATCCTTTCATCTGTTCCAGTATTTCCTACCTCTAAAACAATAATGCCAAGAGAATATTGCCATAGCTTAGTGTTTGTCTTGTGTGTGGGGCTCAAGGATATAAAGTTGTCACTAGCACTCCATGTGCTGCTGTACAGCAAGAAAGGAAAGCTTTGTAGCCCAAGGATGTTTGGTTTAAAATTGACTTTGTATCTGGAAAGGAAGTGTATGTACAATGCTATCTTCTGTAGCTATACACAAAAAACAATGCTCACATAAAATGTGTTGATCTCTCAAAGCAGTCTTCATCCTGAGGTGGTGATGGGGGAGTACATAATGATCCTTGGACTCTTATGGAGCCTTGAGCTTATTTATAACTCCTTTATAGGAGGCTGGATAGCAAGCTCTATTCTCTGAGATCTAGACCCTTAAAGAATGCCTTTGAAGTAGTATTTTTCTAGGTAAAATTAAGAAAGTGGAAAACCTGCATACAAATTTGTCCTACTGTGCAGATGCTCCTGATAAGGCTTCATCATAAATTCTGAAGCTCTTTATACACAAGCCTGGTTTTAAGCATGGCATTATATTGTTTCTGAGTAATGAGCTATTGCCAATAAACCATGATTTCAAAGACTCAGTCTGCAAAAGCCAGTTTTTGGACAGTAAATATTTTTTGATGACTTTTGTACTCTTAAGAAATAGGCAAACACTTTGCTTCATAGGTTTGAAGGAAACATAAAATACTAGTAAAGCCTGATTGAGATAATGTTCATTGTGGTGACTCTAAAGAGCTTGTATATTGAATTTAGATAAAGCTATTCCTGTCTTGTAGTTGAAGATTAAGTGTTTTGCTTTTTAGCCTTAAGATTGAAAATGGAAACCCAATTGTTAAGACTGCAATTTCCTCTCCACTGAAATGAGAATTGGATCAAAGCTTTTTCATTAAGAATGAATTATTGCTCTTAATTCTGCAGTTTATTCACGTGGGCCAATGTTGCAACTCCTGAAGCAGTTCGATATTTCACAGTAGATCAGAAAAACATTACAAATATCTAGCTGCCAGAGATTTTATTTATAAAGGTCAGCTATTGAGGAATTTCTTCAAGATACCCAGTCCTTTTTAAAGATGTTGTTAAATGCACATGTAGGGGAACGAAAACTGCATGCAGTATCCTATGCTGACTGCTTCACACAGTTAAAACTTTTTTCTTCTGATTGATTTCAGTACTCATCTGAGAAGCTGAACAAAAGTGGCAGCTTGTTCCCTTTCGAAATCAATGGTAAGTTCTTCAGAAACCTTAGCTGTGTTTTACTGAGGTAATTGGTATAGCAAGCAGCCTTTCTTTTGTAAATAAGATGAGGGGGATGGAGCATGCTGTTGTAGAGCCTGCTGGTTTAAGCTGGTCTTGGAACAATACTGGGAATAGCTGGTTGTTTTGTACTTGTGATCTGCTTTGCATAGTAAAAGCCCTTGTAACATGTTTTTTGGTTCAATATCTGCTATGCTGTACAGAAGCACAGCAGTGCTGTTTTTCATGCTAAACATCCCTTCAGGTTCCTGAAGTAGCAGAAATCTTTACACACCTTCTTGCCATATAGAATATCCAGCATGATGCAAACCATAAGTTGAAGTCCAGTGCCTTCACACAAGTTTTATCTGCATTTCCTACTTTGGTCCTATCAGAATAAGAGGAGGTTGTATCTAGGAAAAATAAAAATGCCACTTACTGAAATGTAAACTTTGTACTGTTTTTTTAAGGGATAGAGTTGGAATTTTGCATCTTCTGTTGTGTCTTTGAGGATGGAGGGGTTTTATTTGCTCAGTGGAATTCCCTGTAAAATGCACATCTTAGCTTGTCTAAGTTTTCAGAGGGAAATGGTATTTTTATCTTGAATACCATTATCAACAAGACAGATAATCATGGTGGGAGTCTATTATAGACCACCAAGACAGGATGAAAAGCTAGACCGTAATCTAGTCTGTAAGCACCTGAGAGAAGTCTCACTATCGCTAGCCCTTGTTCTTGTGGAAGACTTCAAATCACCAGATGTCTGTTGGGAATACACTATAACAGAGAGGAAGCAGCCTATGAGGTTCCTGGAGTGTGTGGCAGAGAACTTCCTGACATAGCTGATGAGCGAGCTAAATAGGGAAGCTGCCTATTGGAGCTGTTGTTTGTGCACAGAAGGACTTGTGGGTGATGTTGATGGTTGGAGGCTGTCTTGGTCATAGCAAGGAGAGGGCAGTCAGCAAAACTGTTGCTTTGGACTTCCGGGGGGCACTTTGGCCTGCTTAGGAGCCTGGTTGACAAGAGTCCCTTGAGAGGCAATCCTGAAGGGCAGAGGAGTCCAGGAAGGCTGGAGGTATCTTTCAAGAAGGAAACCTTAAAGGTGTAGGATCAGGCCTTCTCCAGGCACTGAAGGATGGGCCGGTGGCAAAGATGACTGGCCTGGCTGAACAGAGAGACTTGCCTGGAATTTAGATAATAGAAGAGAGTTAATGACCTTTGAAAGTGGAGACAGGCAACTCAGGAGGGGACTGCAAGGGTGGTGTGATGTTTTGCAGGGAGAAAATTAGAAGGGCTGAAGCACAGCTATAACTTAATCTGGTGACTGCCATAAAAGACAATTAAAAATGTTTCTATAAATACATCAGCAGCGGAGGGAAGGCTGGGGAGAATCTGTCCTTTATTGGACACAGGAGGAGTCATAGTGACAAAGGCTGAGGTACTTAATGCCACCTTTCCTCAGTCTTTAATAGTAAGATCAGTTATCCTCTGGGTACTCACGCCCTGCACTGAAAGATGAGGACAGGGAGCAGAATAAGGCCCCTGTAATCCAGGGGGAAATGGTCAGTGACCTGCTATACCATGTAGACACACCCAAATCTGTGGGTCTGGATGGGATCCACCTGAGGATACTGAGGGAACTGGCTGAAGGGCTCACCAAGCTGCTTTCAGTTACTTACCAGCAGTCTGGCTAACCAGAATGGTCCCACTTGAATGGAAGCTAGCAAATGTGGTGGAGGCACCATCCCTGGGGGTATTTAGAAGATGTGGAGATGTAGCAGTTGAAGGATATGTTTTAGTGGTGGGCATGGCAGTGTTAGGTTGGAATTTGTGTTCTTAGAATCATTGAAGTTGGAAAAGATCTTTGTGATTCTACCATGTAAAGAATTAAAGCACATGTGCAACTTGTGACTTTATTTCACAGTGTTCTTTATACCCACTTCCCAATCTGGGAGAAAGCTTCCTAAGGCTTTTTAAAAATCAGGGCAGTCCAAGCTAGCGAATTGTCCTACAGTACATGCAAGGAGTTTCAAGCATTATCTGGATCCCATTGTGTTGGCTATTTTACTTGCATTGAATTATGGATGGTCCCTGCCTTGAAGAGCTTACATGCTTAAGGCAAAGCACAGTATGTGGTTGTACCCATCTGAAAGAATGGAGAAGGAAGGACAGAGGAATTCTAATAAAACATGTTTGAATAGGCCAGCTGTCTGCACAGTTAAATGATTTTGAGACAATAGGCTGTTCTTTAAATAAGATTGAAATAAACAGGATAATCCATGACATACTTTGGGCATGGAATATGTACAGCTATTTGCATTCACAGTTTTTGAAGCTACTCAGCAAATCTTTTATCTGATGATGACTCTAAAACTTAGGCAACTGTAAGAATATACCGGTATTTAAAGTTATATCTAGGTTCTTAAAATAGGCATTAGGGAAAAAATTTGGTATTTTCAATACTCTTTCTTTAAAGCTGGGATAAGTGAAACTTACTTGGCTAATTGGTTTAAATTAGCAAATTTTCTAACCAGGCATGAAGTGCTGTTAACTGGCCAACAGTTTTCAATTTGCAAATCCAAAGTCTGCTGTAGTTCTTCTTACACTTCATTGTATAATGTGGAGGAACAGCTGTAAAATGTGCAGAATGTTCTCAAAGAAACGCTTTACAAAAGAGTGAGAGGCTTCGCTGGCAGACCGCTTTTAACCCAGCGTTGCCACTTCAGATGAGAAGTTGTGCTCTGTGGGTTATGCCAGTATTCACAGTGAAACTTGCAGGAGGTTCTTAAGGGATACTCGCTTTATTTTATGCATTGAATTAAGATTTTTATCCCCTACACTTTGAGCAAGAAAAGGAAAGGATCTGCAGTCTGCTTTTAACTTTGTACTGTTTCTAATTTAAAGTAAAGCTTTTCACACCACAGAATGTGAACGCCCATCTCTTTCGAACATTTTCTTTATTAAGGTATTCTTAATAGAAAAGCATAACAGCCAAATGAAGGACAGCAGTCTGAGAGATTATCCTGTTCTTATTAAAAGAATAGAAATTCCCTGGTGAGTTCTTGCATTACTTGTTAATCCATTTTAGTTGGACCATAGGTTGTTCACTGCTACAGGTTTTAATTGTGCTGTGTACTAGGAAGCAGGTAAGGAAGCTGTCCTTTCTAACTAAAGAAACAGTGCTGTAATCCTTCAATATACGGGAAGAAGCTTTAACAAGGTACATGTCTACTGCAAGCCTGGATTGATTTCTGAAATACCTTGGTCTTCATGATTTTTGAATATTCTGTGTTTCTTGAAATGAATATGTAACTGTAGTGTGATTAAGAGCTAGGTATTCGTGGCTCATCCTTCTAAGCTTGAGTTTTATTCATGGCTTTGCTTTAAGCTATGTTGAAAACAAATTGTCTTTTTTCTTTTGCATCTTTCATTTGTATCTTTCTTTTCTTTTCAGAAGAGAGTCCTTGGAAAGCTTTAAATGGCAGTTACCCAATCCAGACTGACACAACAAGAAATTCAGCTTACCCTTTCCCAGTGTGCCCATTCAGCACCAGCACTGCCAGTAATGGTAGTCTCCAGTGGCAGCAGGAATCTTCCAGTACATCTATGGTGTCCGGATGGATAAGTGAATTAAACCTTAACGAAAACTCGGGTCAACCCTTGGCACCGCCAACAAAACGCCATTGCAGGTCCCTGTCTGAGCCAGATGAGCTGGCTCGTTGTCGGTCCCCGTGGAAGCCCGGCAATTCAAAAGTTTGGACTCCTGTGTCAAAGAGACGGTGTAATAGTGGCGGTAGCGCTACCTTGCAACGCTGCAACAGTCATGGAAGTGCAACCTTACAGAGAAGCACAAGCATCAGTCTGCCACAAAACATACTGTCACTCAATAACGTCTTCACTATCACCAGCTTCAACACATCACCAGTACCCAGACCTTCCTCTGCCAGCAGCGGGTTTGTGGACAGTAGCGAGGGCAGCACAAGCTCGAGTACCCGCTGGAATTCTGGAGGCCCTTGTGACTTTAACCCAAGGCGCCGCCTCTCCCTCTCCCAGGAGCACATCACCGAGACAGGAAATCTCTTGCCTTCAGCCAACAGCACTCCCACCTCCACACCCGAGCTCAGCCGGCGTCAGGGCTTGTTGAGGTGCCGCTCTCAGCCTTGTGTTCTGAATGAAAAGAAGAGCCGGCTAAAGCGCAGACGGGAGGAGGATGTACGATGGAACAGGCCATCGTTAGACTTTTTTAAAATGACACGGGTGAGATTTTACTTTCCTCAGTGTGTGAAGGGAGACCCTTGCAAAAAGGCTGTTCCTAGATAAACTGAACTAGTTGGTAGTTTGCAGACTTGCTTACGTTCTTATACTGATACGGTCACATTCAGTAGGCTCCTTATATTTGCCAGTGTTATATACCCATAGCTACTTACTTTTTGTTCCCAGAGCCCAATTCTTAAAAGTCCAATCTGCTCGATAGAGGGTACAAAGATCTAGGAAGAAGTGCTTGAAGCGGAGTCCAAAGGAAAATGGCTTGAGTACTCCATGGTTTCCTTTCATTTTGAAGGGGGGAGGGAGTGGACAGGCCAGCAAAAAGATTATACCACTCTGTTCCCAGAGAACAGTGTACAGTGATTTCTAAATCATCTTGGTGTAAATCTGTTTGGTTAATTCTCCCATTGTAGTTTGAGTAGTTCTGTAAAGTTAAATAAGACCAAACCAGTCCCTGTATAAATGAATTAACTAAAGAAAATGCTAATAAGCAGTCAGAAATGAAAGTAGTGCTGTAATACAGCAGCTGCAGATGCTCTGGCTCAGTGGAGAGGTGTTCTACTCAAGTTATTCAGAATTCCTCTTCATGTAAAAGTGTTGATATAAAAAAACCTACTACCTTCAGTTCAAGCCAATGCTTTGCATGTAATACAAATGCATGTGCACAGCTAACTTTTCAAAGCTTCTGTGTCCACAGAGTCAACTGCTACAGCTTAAAATGGAAGATGCTAATTTAGTTTCTGTAGTTGTGAAATTGAGTCTTACTTTATGGTCAGAGAATGCAGTATGCTTGTGAGAATATAACCCTACTGCTTTCAGTAGGTAGCAGACTCAGGAGGTTTGTGTGAGTGAATTGGTTAAGAACAGTGAGGAAGAGGCAGTTTGCAGAAATAGCGATGAAAGCATGAAGAAAGGAAGTCGTTTTGCACCAGTGTTCCTCCTTTAATGCACTGTACAAAAGAAAAGCTGAGTAGAATGAGATGCTGGCGAAGATGTCCAGTCTGCAGTACCTTGGTAATAGTAGGCTTTACATAGAATGGGGGAGAGGGGAATAATAGTAAGATACTGGAACTGAGCTGACCACTGTGGGATATTCACAGAGTTCACTAATTTATGTCTACTTTGCCAAGCTAAAAGTCTGTATGACTTTTTTCTTGCACTGTTACGAGACAACTTACTGCTTAAAGGATGTTCTTCGTTAAAAATAGGGCTTTTTTGATGAAGCTGTGGGGTAGGTCACTGGTTGGCTAGCCATACAGAATGATCTGTTTCCTTACTGACAAGCTTGGTAACCCAAGGTTGCTACTCTAGACAGGACTAGACAGTGTTCTGAGTTCTGGTTAAGATGCAAGTTTACTTGTTAGCTAACCAGATTTTACCTGTTATTGTGTTAATCACTGCTGAGATTAGTTTGCTAATCTGCTCCAGAAATAGTAGCAGATTTGCCTTTCAGCTGCTCGTGTGGTCTAATTCAGGCTTCTTTATTTAAAACCTGCTCCTTTTTTTGGCTATACTTGCTGCTTGCACTCTTCAAGCTCTAGAAGCGAGATGCAGTATTTAACTGGCAGAGTAGTTTCAGTTGCTCAGCTATATGGATTATTTAGATGGCATAACAGTGCATATGGAGAAAACCTGATATAGCCTATATGTATAGAAAGTTTTTTGGCTACTTAGATTTGCTGCTACACAGCCTGTCTCAATCACTTTCCTGTAAGATCTATTTTGAAATCATGTTTTTATGATAAGCTGAGTAGTTTATGCAATGAAGTTCATTCTGCAGTGTCAAGGCTTGATGGGTTTTTTCTAGCTGTTTCAGGAGAATCTTCTTTCAGAGATACTACTGAGTATTTAATCAGAGGCACAAAGTATAGTTTGGAAATAGATGAGTTTCCAAACATGCCAAACTTTAGTAAAAACATCTGTTTAAAACTTAAGCCAGTGCTGAAAGCATTTGAATTAAAAACTGAATGAAGTTTTCAAGAAATATTGGGGTTTCTTTAGAATGACAGCTTGCTTACCCCTTCTGTTGTTAAAACTCTTCTATTTCTTCATAGTCTACCTTTTCCCCATGTCCCAAATCCTGGCAGATGTATATGCTTTGAAACTTATATTGTGGTCTTAAACATTTTTCTCTAAATTTACACAAAATTACTGCTGTGTGAAATGCTAGAAGTTAATACTATGGAAGACTTGAAGTGTTATACAAGGAGGTGTGCATGTGTCCTATATCTGCATATAGCTTGGTGAAGATAGGACTATGCTAAGGGGAAGTTCAGTAAGACCTCATTTTATGTGTCTTGATGGCCCCTTATTGCTTCCAGAAATACTTTTTCTGTGATTTCAAATTCACTTCTAAGTCAGTTTATGAAAGACCTGTGTTGAAAACAGATGCTTCTGAGGAATTTTTGTTGTTGTTCTGAGCTTTACTGCAAATATTTTGATATCCTCAAATCTTCCTGAAGAGCTAAACTTACCAAATAGTTACTCAAAACCAGGTCAGTAATTAGATGCTTGTAGGGAACTTAAGTCATAGTTGACCCATGCTAGGTTAGATCTGAAGTTGGTGGGAAGGGGGAATTCTTACTTTTATATTGTGATGGTATATGGGAGCCATGACTGTGTGAAGAGGGGCGTTTTGGGTCTGATCTGCAGCCGTTTTTGCCACCACTCTAGAATCCGGAAAAGTTGGCATTAAAACACCTGCCAGAGTTGCTCAGGATTTCTCAGCTAGGAATTCTCTCAAATAACTGTTTATTAGAAGTTCCCGTTGTTATTTCTTCTTACTCTTTAAGTTCATGGGTGAGTAAATTCAGGCTATTAATCTATCCTTAGCTTCTGTTCTTGTTCATGGCTTGCTCCTTCCACTGTTGCCTCTTTAATATTCTAATTTGTGCCTTTATTTAAGAAATTGGGCAGCTCTTAACACCATAAACTGTTTCTTTCTATATACTTTGGTTTTATGTTCTTTTGCCACAGACCTTCACGCTTTACTTCACTGTACTCCCCCTCTGTTTTAGATTTTATGTGCTCTTGGAAAAGAATATGCCGTAGCTTCAATTCTCATGGAAAACACTGCATTAATATTCAGTAAAATGAGTAATTCACATACATAGAAATAGATGGAAATGATCAGGCAGATTGCTGTACACCACTGTAGCTCTTGCATAGTGCTAAATTCTGGAAGAATCTTTTTCTGGACTTGAAGCTGAAAATACAAACTGTGAAACTTCAGACCTTCTAGAACATGAAGACAGCTGTAAAAACAAGTGGGACAAGACTGTAGGAAAAGATAACAAAAAGAATATGATTGCTGTTTTTAGCCCCAAAGGACTCAAAATTACTTTCTCTGTTCAGTTATACATGCAAGAATAGCTGTAGGAGTTTCAGAATGCAGTATTTATGCCTACTTAGTATTTGTTCTTAATATCCCAAGTAAGAAGCTGGCTCCAGTGAGAAGTGTTGGTGTTCCTTCACTGCAGCATCTGATCATCCTGGTATTTCAAGATGAGTGTGCATGGCCAAGAGCCTCTTGTGCACTTTGTAGATGATAAACTCTATCACGGGAGCTGCCAGGGAATAAGGTGGCATTTAAACTGTAGTTTAAATGTACATGGATAGAAATGTTTCCTTACTGAAGAGGAAACTGCTGAGCTTTTTCTGATGTTCTGCTTCATGAATCATGTTAGTTGATCCTGAAGTGCAACAAGAACAGCCAAGAGGTTGCACATGTTTTTCAGTGTGTGAGTTTTATTGTGACAGTGAGATTTAATTCTGTTTCAGATTAAACAACACACTGCAGTCTTTTCTGGTGTTTAACATTTTTGTGCTACTCTTTTCCCAGTGCTTAAACAAGCCCACTCTGAGAACACACTGAAGTTCAGCAAAGTGGCCTTTGGTCTGTTTAAATAGTTAATACTAAAAGAAAGCTGGCTTTATCCAAATAAGGAGTAGCTTTGGTTATCCAGTGCTATGGCATTACCTGCATTAGACTAGGTAAGACAACGCAATGAAGAGTTTTAAGGGTCTCTAAACAACAAAGGAACTTGGGAACTGAAGTTGTGATTTCCTACCATAGAGTGCTTCTGTCTTCTTAGAAATGCTGTAAAGTCATCTGGGTTTTGTACTGGTGGGTTTTCTTGGTGACTGAGGGGCATCCTAAGTGTCACACCATGTGAGCCCAAGCTCTATGTAGCCTGGCACCTTGCCTGAGAGAGCAGCTGCTTTGAGGTGCAGGAACAATGAATCTGCAATGGGATACTTCCTCCAGCATGATGGCTTGGCTTCTGCCAGCGTGATCCTGGGGGCTTGAGAGTGTGCATCAGTGGCTCAAACTTGAAAACTACTGATAGATTTCTTATCTGGGTGCTTTTTAAACCCTTTGTGTTGGGCATTCACAGTATTCCATGAGAGTTTAATTTTTGTAAACTGTTCATTATCATCTTCAGACATTCATCTCCTGAGTAATTAACTTATTTTGTCTTGGAGTTTAAGGTCTTAAATCAGCAAAATGCTAAAACTGATCATTCAAGTAAACTGAGCTTAAATTATCTCTGATTTATTGTTTTTTATGTTTTGGGTCACAGTGATGTGCTGGCTTTGTGGATCTGTATAGCAATGAGGGCTTCTCACAGAAGATAGCAACTGAGTTGTAAAGACTTGCCAGCTCTGGCCAGACCAGCAAGATTAGTGTCACTGAGGTATGAGGATGAGCAGAGGCACAAGTTTATAGTGATTTCCACAGGGGTTTAAAAATATATGCAAAGTATGGATGAATGGTGGAGGTGGATATATTTCCCTGAAGGGTGTGATGAGGGGGCAGTGTTTTATGAAGGGCAGAACACACCAGAGTGCTGTGACAGAACTTGGATCAGATGATTGCTACTGTTCCTGCAGAGACTCTATTAGTAACTTCTGGTCTGTCTTGTGGAATCTTTGCACATGCTTACTTCAGTTTTACTTTTGTAGGCCAGTTGGAAGAAGCCAAGGTGAATAGATATAAGGGTGAGATGTGGTACTGATTTATTTATCTAAATAACAAGCCAAGGTAACAACTTGTGGTTGGTGTCTGAACTATTAGGCCTGCATTTTGTTTTACTGCTCTTTGAGGTCACTGAAATGGTCAGTATGCAGCCAGGTAGATGTGTTAGCCATACTGTGGCCTCACTAAGCTTAAGCAAAATAATCTCTAAAATAATCTCTAAATTCAAAGGATTTCCTTGATCCTTTGAATTCTTGTCTAGAAAATTCCAGGGATGCCCTGTTAAGCATGTGTTCACTTGATTATGCTACAATGGAGTAATGTTCCCAAGCTTAACAAGCAGTGTCTCTGCTCTAAGTAAAAATCAAGTGTAGACGTAGGAAAGATGCTGTCGTACATGAGTAGTGTAGTGAAGTAACTGCTCACTTGGTGTTAGGCTTTCTCCCAGGCTGCTGCTTTAGCATGTGTAAGAAGTGATATTGAGAGTCATTCAGAACGTTAGCAGAGTAACCTGGGAGTCAAGCCTGAATGGGCTGAAGTAGGTTAAGTACTGGCTCAAGAAGTTAATTTAGATTGTGTTCTCTAAATAGCAAGCATGTTGCTTTAAATAGTTTTGAGATGCTTATGTGAAGCTTGTCTCTTACATCCCCCTGGCAAAATGGGATCAAACAGGTTATTTGGGGTAGATGTGTTTTCTGCTTATGGATACGCTCAAGTCAGCAAAAGCTGTGCTCTGTCTGGCACACTACACTTGTGCAGTGTGGTTGGGGGAAGATACGTAATACAATTGCAAGTATTAATCATTAGGGCTCTTGCAAGAGTGTAAGAAGATGTATGACAGCATCTCTGGGTCAGAATACAGGCCTGAGTTTTTTTCTGCTACCTCTGGATGACACTTTGCAGTTCAGTGATGCATTCATGTGTGATGGTGCTTCTCAGATAAAATAGATGGTAGATGCCCTTGCACTGTGTGAGGGTACCTTCTGCTTCAGGGTGCCCTTGGCTTCTGGAATACGGTTTGCAGAAAATACAGAAGAGCTATATGTAGTGAGGAACTGGATTGGGTTTGATTTGGATCATTAAAATTGTAGCAAGTATAAATATGCAACACTAGTCAGTCTACTAGTAGTTTACGTTTGTGTGAGATTAAGAACCAAAAAGAACAGCTATGAATGAAGCAGTAGAGCCAGGGAAAGAATTTTGGTTCTTGTTTGAAAAGTTCATACCTATTCCTTTGGGAACCTTTAACTTCACATTTGAAAAGTAGAGTTAATCCTGACTTACCTTTGCTTTGAAACACAGTTCTGGGGCCTTTTTATTTTCTTTTTCTTTTTTATTTCCCATGGTAGTAATTTCTGTAAGTGATCATAAACCAAAAAAGCAAAAAATGAGATGTATTTCACAAAGTCATGAAGTAATTCAAGCACGATGGTCAATGGCCTTGTTCAGAGGAAGGGAGCTGGGTATCAAAACTATTCAGCTGAGTAAATCACTGGTTTAAATCTACTTTGTGTAATTCAAGGCTTAAACTTAATTTATAGCTGAAAAGAAATAGTCAGCAATGGACCTCAAGGAAAATGTCTTTACTGCTCACCTGTGTAATGTACCCCTACATGCAAGAGGCCAAAGACTTTTGTATTTCCAAAGTGTAAGTGCCGCTTTTTTTCAGGGCAGCCTTATGACTTGGAGAATAAGTGTCTGAATGGAAAGTGAATGGAGCAGAATGCTTTACTAAGGTTTTCTTGTAAGCTTCAGCATAGTGAAAATAAACCACTGCTATGCCCACAGGATTTTGAGTAGTGAAATGCAAGTCAGCTTCGAACTGCGAGGGGTTGGTCAAGCTATTGTGTTTATACATTGCAAGTTGGTTTTAGGAGCTAGAGAACTGCTAAGATTGGAAGAAATTCCTCTTTGGAAAGGAACAGGGTTGTGTGAAGTTCACAGAATACCAGTTGGAAGGGACCTCAAAGATTATCTGGTCCAGCCTTTCTTATCATAGAATTATAGAATAGTTAGGGTTGGAAAGGACCTTAAGATCATCTAGTTCTAACCCCCCTGCCGTAAGCAGGGACACCCCACACTAAATCATGCCACCCAAGGCTTCGTCCAACCTGGCCTTGAACAATGCCAGTGTTCATGGCAAAGTATGATCTAGCCTAGATGTCTCAGTAC
Source organism: Loriculus beryllinus (assembly GCA_039877255.1). Classification (NCBI taxonomy): domain Eukaryota; kingdom Metazoa; phylum Chordata; class Aves; order Psittaciformes; family Psittacidae; genus Loriculus; species Loriculus beryllinus. Next base: position 20,813 of record JBCJKH010012029.1, read on the forward strand.
C
>JBCJKH010012030.1:3423-15921 GCA_039877255.1 Loriculus beryllinus
CATAGATACATAAATATAATACACTAAAAATATACAGAATAGATACAATAGATACAGTCCACATATAAATTCTTGGGGTTTAAGCCATAACAGTTCTACAGATACATCTGTGTGCTATATGGATGTATGGTCCCACACTCAGTGCTAGACACCAGCTAGGTCTATGAGCACCTGTAAAGCAAAATCAAGGGAAAAGGCAGGCTGGTAACTTCAGGTTACTAGGGGTGTTCATGCAGCAAGTTAAAACAGAGAGGAGGTATAAAAAGCACTAGTTCTGTTCTTGGTTTACTGTTTTTCTTCTGAGACATGATTATCTATTTTGACCATGTAGATAGGTTTAGGGTGTGCTTGCACATCAGCTAAGGGCACAGATTAGCATATGGTATGAGGCCTGTCATGAATGAGTGTATGATTGGTAGCTCATTTACCTAGCCATTTAATAGGCTCTGAGTTCATGTAAAGAGACTGATGGTGAAGATATAACTGGCAGTAAGAGATCACTACTCTCCATTGCTAGCTATCATGCTATGCCATTCTCAGAACTGTGCCATAGTCCAGAATTTAAAATAATAGTTCACAGATAGGGTGGAGAGGTGGATGGGTGGATGGATGGATGGATGGATGGATGGATGGATGGATGGATGGACAGATGGGTAGATGGATGGATGGGTGGATGGATAGCAAATGATTAAACTCAAAGTCAGACATAACACTTAACTATATTAAAATGTGATGAATAAGGACCATGGAATATTCTGATAATATTACTAGACAGCTTGTTCTTTGGGGAAAAGAAAAGAAACCTTTCAGAACCAAACTAAACTCACCCGAAATAGAAGAAAGATTTTTTGATGCCATTGCAGTCATTATCTCCAGGCAATTTTATTCCATTTTCCTGCATATCTTCCTAATGGTGCCTGTTTATGCAAGTTAACACTGTAATTTCAAGAGCTACGTAATATTGAGCTGGAGATTATGGAAGCCTTAAGAATTTGCATCTTAAGAACAATATACTCACTGAAGTTTATTTTACTTGAAAGCTTGACTTCTTACAGCATTTATTTCTAAGTCTTGGCTTAAAATGTATGAATTATGCACAATTAGAAGGTTCATATAAATTTTACTTGAATAATCTTTGTCCTCCTAAATCTGTACAACCAATATGATGTTTTTTCAGTGTTAAAAGACCAAAAAGCTTTCTTCCTTTCCAGTTTCTTTTCACTGTTTTTTACTGTCACTGATAGTGGTTTACTAGCCATTACAGATGGCAAATCTCCCTGTAAGGCATGTTTAGTTTAAGATGTATTTCTCTTTTAAGAAGAATGACAAAGAAAAACACCTTCTGAGAGACATTTGAAGAAGGAAACAAACAATACTGTTGTAAATCACCAAAGGCAAGTACATTTTTTGAAAACCCTGTGGGAGAAGCAATGTATAAATGCAGAAATTTCTTGTTGAACTCTAAGCTCAACAGCATTCTCTGCTCCTGCTCAAAAAGATGACAAGGGCATGCCCTAAATTCGCACATACTTGCAAAGTGAATATGCTTAGGCAAAACAGTTTTCTTTTTCTGAGTGGAGGAAATTTGTTGTATGTGTCAGCTTTTGAACGCTCAAGGGGTACCAGTCCTGATATATGTTATTATAAGCCAAATAAATTCACTTGATACTCCTCAGGGAATTTCAGTAAGAGAATGGAGAACTATTCTGACAAAAGGAATACCTCAATGTAGTGAGTAAAGGTTTGAATTACCAGCCTCCTGGCCATTGCAGCATATGGGAGGCCTTGGAAAATAGCTGTCTAATTTAGCCAAATATTACATAAAATGAGTCAATGATCACTGGTTAAATATCAAATTGTGCATATATATATATGTATACATACGTACATAATATTTAGCAATACCCAGGATAAAAATGAATGGCAAAAAGGCAGAATAGTTATAATGTCCAAGTATGCTGAAAGAAAACACCTACATTTCTATTTAAGTAGCTAATAACAGAACTCTTGAAAAAATGTCATAATGAATTCTGCTCCCACTGCAATATCTGGCTGAAAAGAAGAGTGCAAAGCAAATTCAATGCAGTATATCAGCTAACCGTGTATTAGGTAGATCTTAAACCATATTCTGTTTTATGCCTTAATTAGATGCCTAAGCACCACCATCCACATTGAATATTTTCAAAGTTTATATTGTGTGCCAAGAAACTCTTCTTTTCCTTGAGAAATCAAGCATAGTGATATTTTCCTCTTTAAAAAAAAAGAATATATATGGACAAGTGATGCTTGGCAAATGCTAGGTACAAGACTCTTTCCAAAAGGAAACAAACTGATATGCTGGCAAGTTGTGATTATTTTTCTCACAGAAAACTAAAACAACTTTTCTGTTTTACCCATTCCTGACTGCAAAATGCTGCACATCCCTTCTTGATATAAGTCACATGTAGATTTAAAAGTTACTTGGCAATATTTTATGTGTTACCAAGTAGCATGCAGCAAGGTAACTCAAATCAACATCTTCAGACTGATTCTGATCTCACACTGACTTTGTATCCATGGAGCACTATTGGTACCAAGATATTACTTCCCTGATTTATACTGATACCAATCCAATCAAGAAGACTTACGATAATTAGATTGTGAATGACTGGATGTCATGCGCTTTCCCTTTTGCTTTTGGCTAGAAGTACTAAATCAATTTTCTAAAGTGCCATATATCTTTACAACTGTGGATTTTTGTCTCCATTAGCTCCAATTATTCTTGTTTCCCTGCCGGTCATTTTTCAGGAACCCTTCACAAACATCATTGCAGTGGTAAATTACCATTGCTCTTACTTGGCTACAGAATTAGAATAAATGTTTATAGCATTGTTATATGGTGGTATTGTGATAAAATCTGAATGTTAACACATTCAGGGAGATACTGCGCCAGACAGGTAATTGCAGACTCAAGCCAGAGTTCAGAGCATGTCAGAACAGCCAGGGAAGTGTTTCCTCTGCCTAGGGCCATAGAAAGTGAACTATGCTGGGAGGCTGACTCGATTTATGGACAAGAGATAAATGAATTAAAATACAAAGAGTTACCTGCTGTCTTCTTCAGATTTGTCTGAAAAAAAGTGTTAGAAATTAGGCCAAGAGTTGAGAATAAGAATCTTCAGGTAAAACTATTGAAAAGAAAAACACATTGGCCACTACATTGTCAGTCCTATACAGTATTTACTGGTATCAAGTGATTGACTTATTGCTGCCTGTTGATCTTGGCTTTGCAGTTTTTTCTTATTATTCTACCTGACCATTTTTCCTGACTTATAGCTATTTTTTGGTCTGCCCAGTGTGTCTGCTTACGATAGATACTTCTATGCTTGTGCTTACATCTTCCAGTAATGGTAGCTGAATTTGTGACAGATCTTTGTCATGAGGAAAGCTCATGACAAAGGATGTGGATCTTCTATTTTGCCATACAATGAATGTAATAACCCTTTCTCCTGCCGGCTCTTGAATTTGAACACCCTCAGAGCAGTGGTGTTGGGTGGACATTTAGAAAGTACTGAATTCAGAAAGAAATAACGCCGCGGGCCTTCCCAGCTCTCAGGGGTTTGATTTGACCATATCACAGTCTGCCTGCAGCTCTAGACCTGGCTTGGAGGGCTGCTAAGCAGTCATGGTCAGTCTGTCGTGATTTTTGGAGGTTGCAACAGCAGTACCTGTATTGTTCTAGAGACCTGCTAGAGTGTAGTCTTTTTTGTTGTTCTAGAGATTGATCCGCTAGGCTAGACATTAAACCTCCTAAGCTTCAGTCTAGCAAGGCACAGAGCACTCTTACTGAGATCAGGGATTTGTGCTGAGCAGCATGGCAGGGAGGGACTTGTCTGGCAATGGAGGAGTTGTTCAGTGGCGCTTATCTGGTCTGGTTACTCCTGAAAGCTGCAGTGAGTGGTAACTTTCATGTGAGCTAGACTGACACACAAACTTCTGGGTGTCAGATGGAGACATTTTCTGGTTTGGGTGAAGAAAGCACCATAGCAAAACTGTCAGGAGAGGTAACTTTCTGCTGTTTGAAGACTCCAAAATTCATAAATCCTCTGACAGGAATAAAACAAAATGCTACATAGCAGTGCTTAAAAAACAGGGATAAAAACCACTTTACACTTATCACCTTGAAGCAGACAGGGGTCCCATTCTCCGATATGATTCTCACATTTAAGAGCTGACCTTGAACTTAGTACACTCCCTCACAAAATCCTCATTGACATAAATTCTGAGCTGTGGGAATGAATAATACCTCCTCTTTTCCTCAATTTCATGTGCCAACCAAAGAAGCTTATGAAAGAGAACAAATACATGAACATTCAAGCATACAAAAGAGAATAGAAGATTAATTATCACAGCCATAGCCTCATACAGTTCAACCAGCAAAAGTCCTCAGATGAAACCCTGCGCGTCCGCTGCCAGATTCTTGTGTATGTTAAATAGTTGCAGTGAGGTTTCCAGACTCAGCTCAAAAGTGATCACCTCGCACACATACCATTTCTTCCCATGCCTGCTTAAAGATGATACCCAGGCCCTTCAGCCTTCACGGCCCAAATATGTGTGTCTCATCACTACAAAAAGAAACAAGCACAAACATATGAAAGATTCATGTAGGAAACCTGAACAGCTGGAGGGCATACTCCTTGGTATATAAATGATATTTCGGGTAATCCCACTTTCAGTGTTTTCTATTTCTGATATAAAGGATATACCATCTACCTGGAATCTGTTTTGATGGAAGGAGGTGCAATATCTCCATGTTTCCCTCAGGGGCATCACTTTATCACCATACAGAAAACAATTTTTCTTCTCTGAGGCCATTTGCACCAGATTTGAGAAATGCTTGGAGTAACAGAATTTTAGATATTAAATATGTAAAATAGAGGACAACCTCTCACACAGAAGTGTGAGGAGCACATAGTGGCCTCTGTGATGCCAGGAGATGTTGATTAAATCTGTAATTGCTCCAGATCTGCTTATGTCTGGTCAGCTTCATGGGTTTACTGCTCTGCGAGTTCTGCATAGCCTGTCATGTTAAGATATGGGATGAGTAGATCTCAGCTGTGGGGCAGGCATGCAGCTGTCTCATACAAGCTCTGGGCAAGACCTCTGCAGGCATAACAAATTATGAGCCAAAACTCTTTTTTGTGACATCCTCCCTGAAGAGTTCCCCAGTGTCCTTCTAACAGAAACAGTGAGATATGCTGCATGTGGATGAAACCCCAGAAAATAGTCCTTGGGGTCACAGTTTCCTCAACAGCCACATAACGTAGTGGCCTCTGGAAAGAAGTCCCCTTCCTCCAGGGTAACATGGAAATGGGTATCTCCTGCACTTTGCTCCATGGGGCTGTCATCAGGGAAGGTGCTCACTTCAGAAGGAGGCCCTGAAGAGGATTTAGTTAATACAGCTCCTGGCATCTGTCAGAATTTATGAGCGTGGTGCTTCCTGTTGCAGCTGAACCAAAACTTTACCTGTAATTTACTTAGCTGTCCCAGAATGGCTGTTGATGGGCAGTAAAGAAGATAGGCCTGGAGGCAGTTGAGATGGGCAGCAAAAAGGAAAGGATAATTCTTATAAATGTCTCCTGTTTTTAAACACATAACTCAGACCTGAAGCTCATTTCCAGGTCTCTCGTAATTCAGACAAATCCCCAGATTGGAGCTTGAGAGCTAAGACAAGTCTCATGCACTTGCATATTTTTAGTATACAAGGTGTTCTACAGATAAAGCATTTCAGCTGAAAAACATTTGAGAAAACAGAAATGCAACAGAAATATCTGTAACCACCCTGCTAAAGCAAGAAAAGAACTATAGTCTAATTTCCATCCAATTTGTTTTAATTCAAAGACTAAATAGACCCCACTGATTGATGATTCATGTAGCCTACTTGTTCTTCCTTAAAGCAGCCACTTTAGAGAGCTGTTTTATAAAAAAATCTAATCATTACAACTTTCGAAACCCTTGCAGCCTTTGATTTATTAGTAATCTTGGCTGTGCAGTAGGAAGTATATTCTGTCTGTATTTAATGACTTTAGGTGTCTGCTGTGATCAAAAATACAGCCAAAAACGCAGTGCCCCCCTTTCACCCCTAAAATTTGCACAAATCTCTTTTGCCTAAAAAGAAAATGTTCTTTTATTTTGTCCTATGTTTCTCTAACTACTTCAGGAAATGAGGAGCACTGGCTTTTCTGGCAGCACCGATTAAATAAACAGGTTTGTGGAAAATTACACAGCATCCTAGATTTTAATCCAGTTGCATGAAGCTATAGTCCTGTGGTGATTCCCAGCATGGTCTGCTGTGTTGTAAGAGAGGAAAGTGGCAGAGCTGATCTGCTACAGGCGCTATATATGATAATTGCGTGCAGGTTAAGTGTTCTGCAAATTAGCAATGATTCATCATCCACTTTCTTTTCTGCACCATTCAGGTTAGCATACAGAGTGTGCTGAAGGTGACTTGTCTAATCTGCAGCAGCTGTAACATCCTGTCATCCACAAAAAATCATCTCCTGTCATTTTCAAATGAAGCTTATGGAGACGTTTGTTGTTCTGTCAGAAGTGACACAGCACCATGGATTTTGTGAAGGAGCAACTTAATTTTTTGCTGATGTGCTCCTTATGTAATAAGACCCCAAGGAAGTCATGTTTCCAAAGCAATAAGAGGTCCTTTTTTTCACCCATGGAAAACAGAACATGATAGTGCAAGGACAAAACAGCCAGATGTTATTCTGGTCCTCCCTGCCTCCCATTTGTCTCTGGATTCGCACAAGAGCTGAGATCTATTGAGAGCTAATCCTGCCCCATATGCCAGTGGTACAATTGTTTGTAAGTGGACTCTAAATTCATGATGGTATTTAGCCATGAGACTTCATGTAGGTTGCTTAGAAACAACTAAATACACCAGCATAGATAGGGGTGCACATCCATTCCAAGAATTACAACGACTTCGCACACCCGGTCCCTTGTTTCCTATTGACCAGCCTTTGTTTCATAAACGTTTCTTACTCGTGGTACATCCTATCATGACAACTTTCTAGTAAATATATTCATTACTTACTCATCGAGTTTCATATGAGGATTTTTTTGTTGTTGTTTTGTTTGTTTTTCCACCTAAAAATTAAAATAGCAAGTCTTTCTATGCATGCCTACAATTTAATAACAAAGAGACTCCAGCGAGAACAGGACTGAAAAGTGTTGGGAGCACTCTCAGTGTGCCATCTCTAAACTGCAGGATGAAGGATCCTGATGAAGGAAGCGCGCTTGTTGATGTCAGTATGACATCCACCCCCAGTTCTACATCTGGTTTCTGTGGTAGAAACATGGCCACCTGAGCCAAAGAGATGTTGCAGCATGAGCAGACAACTCATGCTGGACAAGCAGAATTTACTGCTTACCTCTGGCAGATAATTCAGATATCACCTAAAAAGTGTAGTTTTTCCAATAGGCAATTTACTCTTTCCTCCCATTTTTCTTATATCCGGATCTAATTTCGTATTTTTACTTTCCATAATCAATTTTTTATTTTAGAAAATGCAAAATGAGAGGAAGTATTCTCCAGGAATACCTAAGAAAGCCTAGCACTAATTCCTAACACAGAAATTAACACCCAAGTGTTTGAGTTCTATTGATCACAGATGAAGTACTTTAGAGTACCCTAATTTTGATTTTATTTCTATTTATCTGGATATTATAAGAATTTCACAAGTCTGTGGCACTTTTATTTGGAGTCAGAATTTCAAAATCACTCAGTGTGTCAGGTTACAGGAAAGTGCCCAGCTCCCCACAGATTACCAAGGTAACAGGTTACCATAGATTACCACAGATCAAACAGCTGTCAGAACAGTTGTTTCTTACAGCATTAGCTCTATGATATTGAATAATTTGCATTTTTAGCTAATTGGTTACCCCCCATGGAAAGGAGTCACAGCAGTGATTTTGAAGGATGATTCCTGTTGATGTACTCTTCTTATTAGCATCACAACTTTTCAGCTCTGTTATGACTGTCTCCCTCCCCATGTCTTTTGTCCTTGCCGAATCATGCGAAGATCAAGTCATAGCAAAGGTACCTAGTGAAATTCAGGCTCTTAATCAAAGCAAGTGATAGATACAAACTCAGGAACATGGACTCAATGAGCTCTTGATTCTAGATGCCTTTAGAAAGCAAGAGAAAAGTTTTCCTGTACTTCTTTTCTGTGGTGTGGTAAGAATTAAGTGCCCACAGTGAGCTGGAAAATGTAATCTGATGAACTGAAACACAGAAACAGGCATTATGGGTCTGTCTCTCTACCCCTTTCTTTCTTCCTTCCTTCCAGACAGCAACACTGATTTATCAGGAAAATTCCACACCAACAAAACTCCCTTCCACCAGCTGACTTTTAGCTATTCATAAGAAGGCATAGCACACGTGGCAGGGCTGTACCTAAGCTAGTACAGATGCATCTAGCATGGGTGCTGCCAACAGACATGCTTTTTCAGCCACACCCCTGGTTTGCTGGGATTGCTGAAGAAGCAGTGTAGCATTGTCACAGCTTGTACCCTGCACCTTATTTACCCCAGAATAAGGAAGATGTTTATAAATTATATGTATTCAATATTAAAAGAATGAACCAAAATTCTATACAGGCCACAGCTGCAACCAAAACTTACCCGAGATATTTTAGTAATTATCTATTTAAGTCAAACAGACTTCCCCAGGTGAGCAAAATCTTATTTATCTCACCAGCCTTCTCTGGGGCTTTATGTGAATCAAGCACTGAAGGAGGACCTCGGCTGAGGAGGCACAGTTTGGGTTCTGAAAAGCACTTTGAGGTGTTTCTCTCCTAACTTCTGAAATCAACCTTCATTCTTTCCCAGGTTTCTCCACCACAGCTGTGCTGAGAATTAGCTCTATACACTGGTAAGAAAACCCGTACAGTGGCCCTTTTATCTGACATTTTCCTGAACCTTTAGAGTGTGCTTCAGGATGCCAATGCAGGATATGTGCTCTCTGTAGGTGTCTAAGGTAACAGAAAGAGATTATGTTAAGTACTTAGTAAGAAGCATTTTCCATTTGCAACACTCAACTTCATTTAGCTGTAATGCATGAAAGAATTGACCTACGTGGATCTTAATCTAGCCATTTAATTGTACCCCCAAAGTGTCAAGGTGATGAGCATCACGGATTTTGGCACTGTTGACATTTCTTTTAAGCAGATGACAGTTTGAAAGGATGGTAGAGTATCCTTTTATCACTGCATCAGATAAATACATTACTGAGTGATGGAAACAGCTTTGTACAGTGGCAAGTGACAGAAAAGAGTGGTGAGGAAAAGGCACAAAAGGCAGGACAAATAAACAAAGAAGCATAACACATGCAAGTACTCTTAAAGCCTCTCTGATGAATTCACACTGTGAATAACTGGTGCAGTTAACCAACAAGCATCAATGAGGAAATACAAGATCCTTAAAGCTTCCTCAGACATGTTTTTAAAACAGTGTATCTTAGACATGTACAGCAGTAAAGCTGAAGGGAGACAAGGACCTTTGGTAAAGCATAAAAAGGATGGCTGTGTCAGCACAGGCTCTGATATTCCAAATGAAGTCCTTTCCCATACCATTTTTTTTAGTACAGCAGTTTTGTCTATTTTGCTGGCCTAAGAGTCTAAGCCCTTTTGGCAACCCAGTGCAGTGCTTTCTGGGATAGCAAGACCCAGGAATTTTCTGAAATTTTTCTTTTTTAATGGTCAGAAACAATATTTTCCAAAAGTAGTCTGTGGAAGAAGAGGACAGGAATGGGTAAGGAAAAGCTGTAGATGAGGATCACAAGGACTGTAGAAAACATGAAACCTGTGATTTTTCAGAGTCTTGGGTTGCTATGAGGAATTGCCAAATGAGCATTCTTCTGAATATCCTCTTAAGACTTTCAGCAACACACTGTGACCTTGACAATATATTTTCTCATGCCCCAAAATTATCTGAATAGCTAGCACCTCGTGAGAAATTCAGTCGAGATTGCAAGTCATGGAAGACACAGACACCTATTGAGTTAGCTGAAATCAGGCAGCTGAATTTCCATATTTATCAACCTAGATAACCAAAATATGCTGCCAGCTCAGGAAGATATTTGTCCTGAGAATCCATTGTGGCATTTTGTATCTCAGGTTCTGTATTGCTCGTTGCTTCCTCATTGTGTACTTTCAGGATGCAAAAAACAGCGTTTAAACACAGATAGCACTAATTCAATCACATGCAGGCACCTATCCAGCATATATGTATTTGACTTAACACTGGCTACCAGCTAGCTGTCAGATAACTTGACAGAGTGAGAACATCCATTACCAATGTAGCATTAGGCTTCCAAACAGCATTAAAGTGGGACTCTAGAAACAGTTCATGTGAAAAACGCTGTCTGTATCTGAGAGAGCTTTTGGTCTCTTTGTAGGAAATTGGTTTGAGAAAGTGATAAATCTAAGGACACACTTACTGAAAAACCAAAACCATTTCCTCACCCGACTTGTGAATATTTTATTCCTCCTACCCCACCAAAACCCCTCAAATATTCCCTTCAGAGAGAAGCAGGAATACAAACAACATTGATAGATCAGACACTTAATGGGAGTGGATCTTTCTCCTCTCTTGACACAAAGGATGAATCATAGAAGTTTTAGGGAACCTAATTATGTCACTAAGGAAACACTGAGATGATGATACGAATGTTTTCTTCAAGCTAACACGATTTTTGTGAGCGCATTCTTTCATTTAAAAAGCACTGCAGAACTCAACTCTGGTCTATTTTTAAAGTGATAGATTAAACAGAAAAATTGTAATTAAATATTATTCTGGTTGCTTTGCCACAAAGAGACAAAAGGCCAAATGTCAATTTGAAATTAAACTCATATAGAAGCTGAGCAAACAATAAAGGGATGTATCACTAAGTAAATTATAGCAGTTTGAAATATCCTGATTATCTTTTGCTTATTATTATTAAACCACAAGGCAAATGCAACTCTCAGTCGTTCTGTGTTTCATTATAATGCTTTTGAAGAACCTGAGGCAATAAAAGCATGTAAGTTTATGCTCAGTATGTATCCATGAAGACTTAATGGTTGCTTAATACAGATTTAAAACAGTTGCAAGCAGGGCTGCAGCATTGTGATATTCATTGATGAGAAGCCTTAAACTTACAGTACTCCAGATCAGGAGCTGGTAATGCTGTGTCAGTGTATGCTTACTGCATGCTTTAATGCTTGGAGTTAAGAAGCTTCTCATGGGATTCGCAACACTCAGTTTATCAAGCAAGGAGATGTTTACACCAGTCCAAAGAGAAAACTAAGAGGAGAGTACTGCCAGAAATTGAGAGACTGATTTTTAAATGTGGGAACTGTCTTGAGTACTGTCTCATGCTAATATAAGCAAACAGGTTCAGGACCACCACCACAATAGGTGAGCATATTCCTGCCTCCCAAATGCAGGTGCCTCTGCCAGGCTGGGACCAAAGGCCAGAAATTCCTAAGAATATAAGACCAGATCTGCTCTGTTTTTTTTTTTTGGTCCTCTGCTGCATAGCTTTCATCCTTTTCCACATGAGAAGGAGGGAGTGGCCCTTTCATTCCACCATAGGAGCATATCCATAACTGTAGCAAATTAGATGCCACACATGTAGGTTTCAGTTCTTTTCAGAGCCAGGATAAATGATATTTTTTACCACTTACTTTCTAAGAAAGTGCCTTTGCAGCAAACCTAGTACAAAATCAGTATCTACTGCCCCTGCTTCCTCTCCTTCTTCCTCTGAGTGAACAGAGGGCTGTTGGTGCTATTTAGGCGTTATTTGAGCATGCCAAATAGGCCAGGTTCTTCAGGAAACTGTGATGGAGGCACCTGCCAAATAGGTAGGTGTGGTACGATTTCAGTGCACCTAAAATGGTGATACTTGTAGGTATAGATAATAGTAAACCTTCAGTTAAATGAGCTTGTTATGGAAAATTAGGAGACTACCATCTCTTAAATGCCTTAACAAGAGAGAACAGGGTTTTAATTTGGATCATGCTGTCAGGTGCTTTATGTCTAAGTCACACTTGATGTGATGAGAGCTATTTTGGATCTCACCCTGAAAATTTTGCTGTAGCAAGGAGAAGACCTGTACTGAAGAAAGCGTGTAGCTGGTAAGGTCTGAATCTTCTTCAAACAGGAACAAAAACCCTTTGCAAGTTACTATGACCTTTAAGAGCTAAACCATGGGCAGAATATAGAATCATAGAATCATAGAATCGTTAGAGCTGGAAAGGACCTTATGATCATCTAGTTCCAGCACCCCTGCCATAAGCAGGGACATCCCACACTAAACCATGTCACCCAAGGCTTTGTCCAACCTGGCCTGGAACACTGCCACAGATGGAGCACTCACAACTTCCGTGCACAACCCATTCCAGTGCCTCACCACCCTAACAGGAAAGAATTTCTTCCTCATATCCAATCTAAACCTTCCCTGTTTAA